>JAJEKB010020553.1:370832-387474 GCA_022393335.1 Macrotrachela quadricornifera | reverse complement strand
AATTGGCTTAAAAATTTTTTAGTATGTATAGTTTTGTAGAACTCGACAAGCTCTACCTGACCATGTAAAAATATCAAAAGAAAATACTGGAATCCATTGTTGAATCACTAAGGTCTTAGTATTTTATAGCAAAAACGCATAAAATTTCTTATGTTTGACATCAAAAAATTTTGATAACTCTTACAATTTAGTATCAAAAAATCTCATTTTCGACGTGCTTTAGTTTGCTATAAAATTAGTGATGTATGCTGTTTAAAATTATAGTGTTACCCCCTGGAAAAACATTTTTACGCACCTAGTATATATATGTCCTTTTTCTTCTCTCTCTCTCTTTGTGCCCTGTTTACCATTGAATTTACACTCATCAACTGAATTTATACTATCTTCTCTATCATATTTATCTGCAAGCTAGAATAAAAATAATAACATCACTAATCTAGTTAATATAGATCTTAGTTTTCTATTAGTTCCTTCCGACCTATTAACATTTGGTGAGTAGGGAATATGGATGCAAGAACAGGCTAACATATAACTGTTAAAAATCTCTGAAGTGTGTAGGATGTACTAGTCGCTGAATACTAATACTTGAAAAAGGTATCTAGCTTCGGCACGACTATCAAGTCGGGATTTAAAAAGTTCAGTGAAAATATGATGAATACAGATTGGCCTCGGGTCTGAAAATTTTGGACCCAACGGACTCTACACTGGAATGGGAATAACACAAGGTCTCATTTAATTATCTACATGTCGGTCGAGTTCGTCTCATTCTCTTAAATATTTCTACTCACTACCTGCTACCGGGATTTAAATAAAAACTGAAATGCATCCTGTTTGATAGTTCGAGAAGCAGTATTTTGCGTTTCACGATAGATATCTTGAAGCTTATTTTAGAAACTCCCCTACGGTGAAAATGTTTTCCAATAAGTAAGATGATTCGTAGAAGATTTCTATAGGAGCTTTGATATCCATAGTTCATAGGGTCACAGTGGCTCAGAGTTTATGTCATTGATACTGTTTCAATTTTCAGTCGCAGTTGATAGCAATGTGCAACGGCTTTTACAGCAAACTGTGGGTTCTATAATTGGTTCAATTTAATTAGAAATAACAAAGATTACTCAGGACTTTGTCTAAAAATTGGTGCGAATTTTTAAAGCATTGGAATATACTTTTATTGAGTAGAGCAAACAGTTTGTTTTAAAATATATATGTGAGCGAGAAATGAAAAAGAAGCAACCATCATCGTTAGCATTAGCTCGTTTCAATCGCAACATGGTATGTCCGATAAACGTAAGCGATAAAGTTTTGCATAATAATAGAAAGACCTCATCCATTATGCCTTCGCTGCAAGGTCGAGCAAGTGAGTTGCTAGTTCGAATGGCACTGAGAAGAATGCCGAATGGTCTGTATTCATAGTAATGAGGTATTTGCAGGGCAGCTGTTCGTACATATGATGTTGCAATGCGTGGGGAAGTGCTTTATCCTGAGTGCACTCAATGTAGGCACGCGGGACACGGCCAAAGCGATCGTCGGTAAGTTGTAGTGGTGTAGTAAAGATAATACATGGCTCTGTTGTTAACATACTCGGTATGCGTTCTGTCCGTTCGGACGATGTGGTGTTGTAGAAGACGGGCACCAACTTATCCAACTTGATGGTAGCTGTACCATCAGGATGCTGGGTAATGAAATCATCCATATTTATGTTGGATAAAATGCTGCTCATAGCTTCGCCGGACGGTAGCAAAAAGGCTGTTAAATAGACAAGAAGCTTGATCGTCTCAGGTACCCTTTGTGCGACCTCGCTAATAATAATACCTCCACGGCTGTGACCAAGCAAAATCACTGATGTCTCTTGCTTTTGAACGATATGGACCACTTGATCTATCCACGTTGCCAGTGTGACTTGCGAGAGAGGAGTGTGATCGTCACCCGTACCAATAAGGTCTGGAGCAATGACGCGATGCCCATGCGCTTCAAGCAAAGGAATTACAAGTTGCCAGCATTTCGACGTATGCCAAGCGCCAGGAATCAATATGAATGTTGAGGCAGACATCTAATAGAAGAAAAGACAACAAAAACAAATCGATCAACAGCGAATATATACGTTTTGATGACCGAACAATTCGTCACGGACAATTCGATGCAGAGATAATTAGTTGCATAGATAACTCGTCATAATGATATGATTCAATGATATTGTATATTTATTATTTCATTGAAGAAGCAACTTATTTAATCATATTTGAAACGCGTAAGTCAACGATTATAAAAATGATTACAAAATAGTTTCAAGGATAGTGTTTAGACTAACAGAATTTGTACGCGAAATACTGAGATTTAAAAAAGGAATTTATTAACCAGGCCTCGCAGAGCTCCTTCTTTCCTTCTTTTTCATAATGTCCTTCTTCGTCCTTCTTTTCTTCTAAAATCCTTCTTTTCCTTCTTTTTCACTTTTTATACGTATAGACTCTCAGAAGCATCGAAAACAAGTTCTTAACATTACCTAGTCGCTGTCCGACACTAACTGGGAGGACCTAAAACTCCAGATAATGTTTAATTTACCATAAGTCTAGCGAAAAGCCCGTAAGCTTGGAATAAGGTACGTATATGAGACTTCAATTTACGTGACACCCATATCTAGGGTAAGATACGCAAGATGGTGCTTCTCTGGAATTCGATCACTGTTAAAAATGCCTGACATACTCAATGATGAAGCATATCCGAAGCTGGATTATATCATAACTATGGTTTTATAGATGCCTACGCGGGTAACCTTCCGTCATGTATTGATTGAGATTGTCGCTCAGTAAAACAAAATGTGCACAGTTTTTATTGGCATCGTTGTTGATGGAAATAAGCAGAAAAGCAAGTTACACTCAGTAGTACGCAATGACAGTGCATGTGAACGAGAACGGGGATGGCACTTGTAGGTTAATTTCAGCTCAACTGAAAATCAACGTCCAGTTTTCTATGCCAATTAAGTTAGTCAACCAGCATCAGATATGAGCTTGGATCTTCCCGCTCGAACTACAGTTTTTAATATGTTTTTTAACTTTTTCAATTGAGTTCAAATTATAGCGGCGATTTTTGACTTTTCTGGTCGAAAGATTTAAAAGTCATAATTGAACTCTGTTCCTATCGGCAAACTTGAAAAGTATATGGTACAGCGCGCTTCGTTCAAGAAACTGGAAACTTATCTATTTAACCCAACTTGATGGGAAACGTAAAACTCACACAACTCACACAGAAGCCCTATTCAAAAAGAGAACTCGAAAAAGTGGATCTGGTTCGATGAAGTCGTAAAGCATTTTAAAGCAGCTAGGATATATCAGAAATATCGGGTGATAGAAAATATCTGTTTACAAATAGAAAGATAGTGTCGAATTATATTCAACTTTGAGCACTAAAAGCTAAATTGTCCAGTAAACTTAACTTCGAATCACCTTCGAATTGTCACATCAAGGTGGGGATGGTATTTAGACTAACTTTTCGTTTCGCTTCCGCTATATGTGAAAGTGGCAGATGGAAATAGCCACTATGCATTGTGTTATCTATTTTATTAGCACAGAGCGAGAATGCTACTGCACATATTTGACATCCTATTAACGGATAGATTCGATCATACACGAATTTTCACAATCTTTACACAGCATGACATCGCATGTGGATAAGAGGTTGACCCTAACGAGTCTAAGAATGTCCAAATCTGAGCTTGGACTCAGTTAACACAAAATTTTAAGAGCCCAACCGGATCCAAATTCGCTTGGATTCAGATACGCGTAGGACTCGACAGGCTCTAGTAAGGGATATGCGTGATCTGTAAAACTACCGAAAGAGTCATTGGGACATGCGGACGACAACAACATGCACGGACATTGCATGACTGAGGAAATAACTGTTCATCTTTGGAATTCGTTCTCTGTTCGCATTCAGTAAAAAACCGAGAGAACGGTCTCATAACGTGGCAAAATAATGATTCGAAAATTACTTTACTCGCCTGAGCTCATTCCTATCGTTTCTTATTGAACGTCGTATTCAATTTATTCGTTACAACGCTGTACTGCAGAAAAATTCCTTCTTTTCCTTCCTTTCCTTCTTCTGTTCGAATTTCCTTCCTTTTTTTAGAAAAATTCCTTCGTAAAATCCTTCTTTATCGTACCCCCTGCTGCGACCCCTCATTAACAGATTTTTATTACATTGAAGAAGCCTTTTATCCGTGAGGGTTAATTGTTGCTCGCCTTCTCAAATATTTCATCACATATCACAAGTGTTCAGCTACGACACGAATAAAAATGTAGATATAGTATCCCTTCTACCTGTATAAGAAAATGTTTACCGTTTAAAAAATTCCAGATCAAAAATCGAAGCTCATTCATTCGAAATATTTCCAATAACTTTTATAATCGTTGATTTACGTGTTTCAAACTTAATTAAATAATTCGTTTCTCCAATGAAATAATAAAGATACATTATGATTGGTGCAAAACATTACGATGAATTACCCTAGTTCCATACGCTTTTTTCCTATGATTTGTAGATGGTGAGAAGAGAGATAAAATTTTTAATAAACTTCAATGTTTTTTTATTGATGTTAGTTCTTTCTATTTGTTTCAAACTCAAAAAGAACTGAGAAAGCTATAGAAACTGAAGATTCTTTTAACATACATACAAAAGCAAAACGGAATAAATTTTATTTCTTGTGGATCCCTCTTAAAAACACAATACTTTCCTTTTGAGAAATAGCGACTACCTGCTAGCATACTCACATGTATGAATGTAAATATTGAAGGCGCACATTGTAAAAGAAGAATATCGTGTATGCACGGGGAAGGATAATAGGGATGAACGAAACAGCAGTCACTCACTCATTCGCTACTCACTTTTTTTCATTCTATCACTGATACACGTTATCTATAAGATGAGAAAACCGCATATTCGTTTTCTTTAATTTTGTTGTATCGGTATACCAATTGTATCCAATAAACAATGTGCATCAGTGACAGAACGAAAAAGTGACTAGTGAATGAGTGAGGGACTACCATTTTGTTTATCCCTATTTTTTCTTCATTTTTTCAAATATAAAACATCGTATAAACAGATGCAAAACACCACTCCACACAAATAGTCCGTTCTTGCAATTAACAAGAAAGAAAAAGGCTATCATTTAAATGCTAAGTAAATTTATTTAAATGCTAGGTGAAATATTCTGTCTTTTTTAAGTAATTTATAGAGGAAAATTCTAAGTAAAAAATTCATTTTTGCTAAGTAGTTTATTGAAATATTCAATGAAAAAGTTCAGCTTTTCTAAGTAAAATAATATAAATTGCTAGATGAATAAATAATTTTTGTCAAGTAAAAAAATATCAATATATAAGTAAAAAATTTGTTTGATCAGTTATTGTATTAACAAAGCTTGTGTTGCCTTTCGCGGCCGTCCCCGTTTCCGTTTTTGTCCCAAAGGTATATCTTTTGCTGCTGAAGGTGGTTTGCAAAATTTCAATCTAGTTGCCATACCAATTACATGTTTACAAATAAATTCTTTGAAAAAGTTTGAACAATTGCAAATTCCATGGTGCCATTCTGATCCATTGTCTGATAAAGTAACTTTCCATATCCCAAATTAGATATCCTTAAATTCATCAAATGATGTCCACTTTTTTCTTTTATATCTTTGTATTTCACTTTTTGTAACATTTTCTGTTTCACCAGCTGGTATATAGTAATCAGTAAAACCTTTTCTTTTCGTTTGTATTCGTAATACTGATTTTGAAGATTTTGCAAAATGGTATGCAGCAGTCCATTTTTGAAGTGTAATTGTTGATTCCATTGAGAATATGACTGGATCTGTTTGATTCTGATTGCGAGAGTGAGACCATTTTCTCACAATCTCATATGCAATTACAAAGAATCTTGAGTGTTTGTCGTTCTCTAAATGTATGTTCATAAATTCTTGTTAACGGGAAAAAATCGGTTTAACTAGTTGATGACGAATGAATACTTTTATTTTCGAAATAGGTACTATATATACGAACGCTATAAGAAGATTCCTAGATAATAAGGAAAAAAACTAGAGTGGAAGGGAAAATTCCCTGAATAAATAAACGCTTGGAAAATACCTTAAAGTGGGGTAAAGAAAAAAAATGTAGGTATATCTTACTGAACAGCTGTAAGATACACTAAAAGAGAAGAAAAAGAAAAAACATATATGTCATAGTACCCGCAAATAAATCTTAATCTTGTCTTAAATGATTTACCGTGTCGTAATTATAAACTACTTATTGGTATTAATATTTACTGATCGAACAGATTTTTTAACTTTATTTTTAATTTATTAACTTAGTAAAAAAATATTTTACTTACACATTAATTAGAAAACTTAACAAATAATTTTTTTACTGAGAAAAATCAAATTAACTTAGCATTTAATATTTCTACTTAGCATTCAAATAATTTACTGAGAAAATACAAATTTTACTTAGCAAAAGCCAACTTATCAAAAAATAAATTTACTTAGCAGAAAAATTGTACCCAAAGAAAAAGAACAAAAAAGATGAGAAAGCCACTGTCATTTACCACAGTATGAAAGTTATTGGTCTATGAGGGTGAGGGTGAGTTAGAAATACAGATGAAAATTATAGATGAAAGCAGCGAAGAATTTTCTATTTTAATTTCACTTGTTGATGATATCATATTCACATAGGAATAGTTCGAATATACAGTGTAAGACAAAAATTAAGATAAAATTGATTTTTCAGGACTTTTCTCACATTTCTTTTTTCAAATTTTTTGTTGGTATTATGAGGTACGGACGTCATTCAATGATGATATAGAAAATTACGAGAGGTCGCCTACATGACATGCTATACGAAGAGAGTTCATCTATCTATATAGATTTTTCATAACTAAACTAGTTTTTTGTTTCATGCGAAAAAAAAAATTTTACTACTTTTCAGTGTTTCGCATTTCCCAACTAAGAAATTTGCGCTAAAACTAAAAAAGTATACCAATCGATAGAGAATTTTACGGTCTATCAGTTAGTAAAAGAAGATTTTTTCCGAAGTAATTTCCCTTTTCTGTATATTTCGGCTATTCACACTAAGTTGAGATTTTCAAAGGTGAAGATCAGCTATAGAAAAAAATCTTTTTTTACTAGCTGATAGACCGTGAAATTCTCTATCGATTGGTATACTTTTCTTTAGTTTTAGCGCAAATTTCTTAGTTGGGAAATTTGAAATACTGAAAAGCACTAAAATCTTTTTCTGCGTAAAAAAACGACTCCCATTTAAATGTTAAGTAATTTAAAAAAAAACTAAGAAACTTGATTTTTACTAAGGAGGGAATTGCCCCAAGTGATTCACCGCTTTTGAGGTCGAAGTTCTTACATTATGCAGACTTGGATGAAATATGAAAAATCCCAAAAGGATAAAGGCTCATAGGTCTTTCCTCCAGAGTTATAGCCATTTCACTAGAATTTCAGCCTATAGTAAGGTATGCACCGAGAAATCGAATGACGATATTTCGGTCTAAAATTTTCGCCATAGATAAGCTTACTTGTAACTAGAATGCTCTGCAATCTTCAACTTACAAGAATGTTTCCTTCACGAGATATTGAATTTTCAAAAATGACTCATATTCTATGAAAGATGCGAGAACTCTATACTTTTTTGAAAATTCAATATCTCGTGAAGGACACATTCTTGTAAGCTGAAAATTGCAGAGCATTTTAGTTAGAAGTAGGCTTATCTATGGCGAAAATTTTAGACCGAAATATTGTCATTCAATTTCTCGGTGCACACCTTACTATGGGCTGAAATTCTAGTGAAGTGGCTATAACTCTGGAGGAAAGACCTATGGGCCCTTACCTTTTTGTGATTTTTCACTCAGGTCTGCATAATGTAAGAACTTCGACCTCAAAAGCGATGAATGACCTGGAGTAATTCCCTCGTAAGTGATTTCTTGAAAGATATTCTAAGTAAAAAAAACATATTTTTGCTAAGTAAAGAGACATAAATATCTAAGCAAAAAATTTAATTCTATAATTATTGTATTAATAAAACTGTTGTTGCTTTTCATGGTCGTCTACTTTTTCTTTTTTCACGAAGTGGTATATAATCTGCTGATGGAGGTGGTCTACGATACTTCAATCTAATATAATATGTTTGCGAATATATTCTTTGAAGAAGCTGGAACAATAGTATGGTCCGATTCTCTTTTCTGATTGGGTCTGACAATAGAGTGCTTTCGGAAAGAACACTAACGTTCACAGACGTCAACATTCTAAGCCTACATCCTTATTCGCGATAATCAATTAAAATGAGTTCTCAGCAACCTTAACTTTAACAGAGGGTTTCGTCGATTTCAGTGTTTGTCGACATAAGTTCTGGATGTTATTGAAGTCTTCTTTTCAAAAACCATCTTGTCTCTACACTCGCACCGGCATCATAAGTTTGAAGTAAACTTTCAACAACTGATACTTATACGAAAACAAGATGAATGAAGGGGAGACAACTTACTAGATATGGGAAGCACGAAAAAATACCTTGAAAAATCGATACAGATTAAATATGCAAGAAAAAACAAGAGACAAGAAAAAAGAAATTATTCTATTGGATTATTTTCGATGAAAAAATATATGCATTAGAGCATAACATTAGAACAAAAAATGTAGGTAAAACACACATCTATCATTCTGATACTTTAATACTGACAGAAGAAAACGAAAAGCGAAAATGCATACTTCATACCATCATAAAAAATCATCCTATCTCAGATAGTCATGCTTAGTCTTTATTAGAAATTACTTAATAGCAGTCATTTTTGCTTAGCGGTTTAATTCTAAAACTATGATTTCGATTTATTAACTTAGTAAAAAAAAATTTACTAAGATATTAGTTATCTATTTTAGTGAATATTTTTATTATGAATTAACTGAGCATTCAATTTCTTTTTTGAGCCAACGCAAATTTTACATGTCAATGATCAACTTAGTATTTTAATAATTCTACTTAGCAAATAAATTGTAGCCAAAAAACTCTAGTTTAACTACGAAAAATCTATATAGATAGATGGACTCTTTTCGTATAGCATATCATGTAGGCGACCTCTCGTACTATCTATATCATCATTTGAATCGCGTCCGTACCTCATAATACCAACAAAAAAATTAAAAAAAGAAATATGAGAAAAGTCTTGAAAAATCAATCTCGCTTAAACTTTTGTTTTACACTATATCTACAGTTAGTAAGCTTTACTATTCATTTCAAAATAGAAGAAGAGTGATTATTTTTTGAATCACTTTTTAATGAAAATAGCTATCTATTGGCGATTTCACCATTTGATAGAGGCGAGTGTTCTGCCTCTTTCTATAGAATAGTTGAAAAAATTTATTTTATGATTCCGATAAGCAATAAATAAATTTCAAAGAAACACTAAAAATGCTATAAAAGTCGTATGGAATTTCAATTGTGAGGAGTGCATTAGATTCGTCTGCTGAAGATCTACAACTCTAGACCAACCATAATGATACTATCAATTAACAATGTAACACCTTTTAAAGGAGTACTATAGTGAGTTCAAGAAATTTAATCATCAATAAACACTCTATAATGCCAATGAACATAGAATTTACATAGAAATGAATCAGTATTTATGTTTAGCGAACTCTATATAATTTGAAGCAAACCGGTTAGAACTTACATTTATGTCAATGATTCTCGACATAATTTAAACAGATTATACATTAAGAAAAATAAAGTATGTGTTGGTTTCTTCTCTTTGAGGTTTTCGCTCTATACTGATTTGCAAAACAAAAAAATATTCTATTGAATATCATTCACTTTTCTGCCACGTTTAAGGCAAAGAGTGGTGCATTCTCTGATAGAAAATATAGCATTGCATTGATGCACTATCATCATAAAATCAATAAACACATTAAGTTTTGTTAAGGTGCACGAAACAAATAGTCTACTTGTTTATGGAGATAGAAATTGATTATTATTCACTCAAAATTTGAGATCAGTGTCTATGTATACAAGGTAAATAGCGATGAATCAATATCAAAAAACAATTTATCTCTACTACATTTCAGTTAAAACGTTTATTGATGCCAATAGTACTTATCATTGAAAGCTACTATCGTAACTATGAGCTTTCTCATCTTTGAACGTATAATAGCTTCAATCCGCCATTTTTGAAAAGAGTCGAGAGTCCTGCTTATCGAAGAAGATTACATATGTTAATTATTTGATTGTATCTCTTCTTTTACTTTAGCTAGAATATTCTTCGTTCTTTTTCATGATGTTTGAACATACGATACTATCTTGTTGAAACTTTATTCAAGATAAAATAAGATGTACTAGGCTTTACATATAACTTCGCTGCTTTTTCTCTTTTGTTTTTATTACAGATTGATAGTGGGTCGTAGCAAGATAACAAAAGAAAAGTCACTCGTTCCAGATACTATCATCTGACCAACTCAACATCAAAGCATGATATCCACGTATAATAAAAAGAGAAAGAGAAGAGACTAAGGTGTGCGTGTATTGTGACGCATTTTATTTTTCATGAAAAAAAAGCTTGTCAGCGCAGTCCCTTCGGGACTAAAATGTGCAACTCACATGTCTTTAAACAATTGAGCCTCAGATAAACAGAGCTGTCGCGAGGGGCTAAAGATTAGGGGGGGACACAAATTTTGTTGAAAGTGTCTATAGATTATCGAAATTTTGAAGAAAAAATTACAGATTTACTAAAAATTTTTCGAGGTTTTAGGAGAATTTTAGAAATTTTTGAAGGATTTTTGAGATTTTTTTAAAAAGTGTCGAGCAAAAAAAAGAAAATTTCTCAAGATTGGAGGAGACATCCTCCCGTCCTCCCCGGTTGCGACAGCCCTGCAAATAAATAAACATAAGAACCAATTTCTGTATCGGCCTGCTTGTAATGGAGAGAAATGCCTGTAATGGAGGGGTGTCTGTACTGGGGGGGGGGGGGGGGGGGGAGGGGAGGAGAGCCGCAAAACTTTGACTTAAAACTTACACTCATATTTTTCATATATGAGTTCCACAAAACCCGAAGAACGCGCTATCACTTGTTGAAACATCACGAAAAAGAAATCTACCAAAAGCAATGAAAGATTTATTTAAGTAACTAAATTCTTTTATTTTTAGTGATTGTTATTGAAAATGAGTCGAGTTGCTTTGGTGACTAATGTTGCCTAAGGAATAGGATGTGCTATTGCTCTTCGACTTGCCAAGGATGGTCTTGATGTTGCTGTTAATGATCTAGAGGTTAATTCCTCTGAACTACAAAATTTTCAACAAGAAATCGAAGAACTTGGTCGAAAATCGATTGCTATAGTTGCTGATGTGTCTGTGAGTGGATTAGTCGAAAAAATAATGCTAGAAGCTGTACAGAAACTAGAAAGTCTAGATGTATATAGTATTTTTTTTACTCTTTTATATCACTTTAACCTTTCTTTCTGTGATTCATTCTATAGGCAATAATTACAAATGCAGATATTTTAAATGTGAAATCACTCTTAGATACAAGTGTGGAAGATTGGGATAGAATTTTCGTAGTAAATATGTGTGGTGTATTTTTTTTGTTATAAGGAAGCAGCTAAAATCATGATGAAACAAAGAAGCATTATCGGTGCTTGCAGTATGGCTGGATATAAACCAGGTGCAATCGTCGGTCCCTATTGTACAACAAAGTGAGATGTTCGAGATTTGACACAAGCTCTGCTATGGAGTAGGTGCCATATAACATTACACTCAATGCTTATTGTTCAGACATGTTGTATAGTTTTGAAATATTTAATCTAAAAACTTTTACTAAAGTCATTAAGACATCAATAGTTGATATATTAATTGAAGATTTCGCAAAATATCGAGGACAGATGAAGGATGTTCTCATATAAGGTATGATAAATACTGTTCCGCTTCATCGTCTAGGTGATCCCGATGATATGGCAAATTTGGTTTCATTTCTTTCAAGCAAAAACTCTGACTACATAACCGGACAGAGTATTTCAGTCAATGATGAACTATGTTTTTCTTGAATTTACAGTACTGGACAATATTTTTTCGGACAATTTTGTTTTGCGTATAACTGGCTTATAGAGTTAGCTTTTGCAGTGCGGCTTGCACCATAATTACAGGCATCGTCTATAGTATATCCACACAAACTATCACCTTTAAATAAAAAGCTTTCTGAAAGCGAAATGTTTATGAAAATAAATGCTTATTTTACGATAGACAACTGACAATCTTCATTGTAAACTCTTTATGCTGCCCTGTTCGTTCTTTTCCAAGACAGGCCAGCACAGGTTAGAGGAAAAAAAGTCGCCCTGCCCTACAAGACAGAACAGAACTGCAGAGCAACAGGGCAGTTCTGTCCTGATGAATCTCTGCTCTCTATCACGATCTGTGATAGGTCGGTGGTTTTCTGCAATGGTCTGCGATGGGTATGAATTTTCTCTGTTACAGTCTGTGAAGGGGGGAGGCACAGTGGACAGGCAGGCGATAAAATCGATTTTCGAGATTCGAACTCCTTCCGTAGCTAGCATTGAAGCTGTTGTAGTCCTACATTTAACTGCATCCCGGATAATGATTGAAAGCAAGTATCTGTTGAGTTGCAGGTACCACAAGGTGCGCAAAATAGGTAAATATCACTAATAGGATCCTATAAGTAAAATGTATATTTTAAATTGAGAATCTAGTTATATTCATCAGTTCTAGTATATATTGCAGGCCGTTCGGACTTCTTGAAGTTCTTTGAACTATAATAAGATCACAAGCTTATCATCACTTTAGTGAAAAATAGTTACTGCTCCACAATGCAGTTCACTTGCTGGAGCTTTAATTCAAGTTTTGATTTTTTATTCGAGTGAGCAAGTCATCATCTATTTTCAGTGAATGCCCAAAGATGTCCGCTTAAACTCTTGTTCAGATATTTGATTTTTTACGGCATATTGTGACACAAAACGGTGGTCTCCTCAGTTACACCTGAAAAATCACCTTCCAAATTTCGACTTGAAACCTTCCACAGAGAGAGATCTCAATGAGACCAGTTAATTCCGAAAGTTTCAAATTTCTTGGTTGCTTCTATCCTTAAATATGAACACTTAACATTTTGCGCCATAAGCGCTGTGAAAAAGACTATATTTCCCATATTCATATCTAGGGATAGAATCAACCCCAAATGTGATACTTTCAGAATAATTACTCTTGTTGAGGCCTTTCTCTATACAAAATTTCAAGTCGAAAATCGAAGATTGAGTTTTTCAGTGAATCTGAGAGGACCATGGCTTTTTGCAAAAAATTACCAAACAAATTAGATATTTCAACAGAAATAAGCTAGGAGCACGAACTCTTCTTAGGATGTTCATACTTCACTAAAGTCTATAGAGTGCACATAGTGTTAACTCAAAAGTCATTTAGCATCTGAGAATTGCTCCTGACCCCCTTGTTCTGTCCATTGTTAGGAGGAGGAGGAGGAGGAGGGAATGGGTCTAAGATTTTACACCTATACACTTCAACACTCTCTTTTAGATCATGTTTCACAAAACAATAACAATGATTTATGATACATGTTTCGCTTTCATATGATCAACGATCATTTAATTAACATTAACTAAGTATAATGAATATTGTAAACGAAAAATGAAACGTTTTCCGTTCTTTTTTCGGTCCAATAAAGTAAATATTGTTTGCACGCTTGCACCACTAAATAAATATTCCAAACTTATTTACTTAGGGTATACCAAAAGTTCTGACCACGGCATTTAACGAACTTTGTCGGATAGGATAATCGATTCAGAGATGAAAAACCAAATATACCATGTTGCAGAGCTTTTCGAGGCACGTTGAATGGTATATAGTAAATCCTGTTGTCATAAGACATTGAAGAAATTAGAATCAATTTACTGATAGACGACTACGCGCTCGTATTCACATTCACCTATATTTAAATCCATAAGACGACCGAAGATACAAGGTATATGAGATCATAACCCGTCAAAAATTCTACAACGTCATACGTGAGAAAAACTAATTTACAAATACTTTCGACCAATATCAAGGACTGCAATAGTAAGTAATTTATCATGCTTGAGTATGAGCCTGTAGTCATCAATTAGTAAATTGATTCTTATATTCCTTCAATGTCTTATAAAAACAGGATTTACTATATATCATTCGATGCGCCTCAAGAAGCTCTACAACATGATACATTTTGTTTTTCATCTCTGAATCGATCATCCTATCCGACAAAGCTCCTTAAATGCCGTGGTTAGAACTTTTGGTATACCCTAAGTAAAAGCAATGAACTGATTCTTATGAATTTAAAGAAATTTTTTTTCAAAAAACATCTCAAATTGGATCATATAAATGATTATTGTTTCTTTTATAAATTTTTTTTTCTCACTCGGTAATCGACATTCGATTTCATGCTTCGCACTGTATTTCACATACGAGTCTCGATTTGTGGGCCATCTAATTATCTGAATGTGTTTAATGTAAACACATCGCACGACACCGACGGGAAGGAAAAGAAAACAGGGAAAGAAAAATGACGAAATGAATGTGGAGTAACTACATACTGTGTCTGTATTGCTTCAATGCTTGAGCAATGCTTATGGCTAAAGTATTTTTTTACAAAGAAAAAGAGTATTATGTTGTAGCATTTGATATAATACTTAGTCACTGTAACAAAAAATAGATGGTGTACGGAATTGTTGATTAATAATGAGACGCAGTCGTTGTTCGAGTAAGTCGCTGTCGAGCTTGTGCATCGTTGTTATCGTACAAATCTACTTTTGTTACTTGTAATGAGAACGTTTATTTCAACACTGTTCTTTTCTTCACACACAAGTTTTATTGCGAAGCTACTTGCTCTCGGTTGATTAAACACTCACTGCTATATATATATATATCACTTGTTCGTACGGGATTTGGTTTACATCGTCCGTGTGATATAAGTATGATATCGGTGAAGGCTCTCATTACGTTTATGTTGTATCACATACGAGTTACTTTTATACTATCACGTAAGGGTGATATCGGTTAAGGTTGATTCTATATGATTATGATGTCATTGAGGGATGATAACGTGTAATGATGATCTTCAGTATCGCTCATTCTTAAGCGATCTGTGTGATTATCAACACAGTCACCAAGTGGAATTATGATTGGTTGCATTTTCATGGACGTTGTGTAATGAATATTATTTTGCTTAATGTGTTTCTTTCTTGTATAAATTGATGTTATTCATTATCATATAGTAATATATTTTTTCTCTTTCACTTGAGAACAAAAAGGTATGTACAACGTGTTCCACATGAATAGTCATTTGTCGTTTTATGTATCGATGGTAGGTAGCTTATATGTGAAAAGATAAATATTAAACACTCCTATGTACATATTTCTTGTGTAAAAACGCGTCTTCATTGAAGCATTTCTTGCGTCCAGACGCGATTGCATATAGGATTACGTCTGAACGCGTATATTCTGCGTTTGGTGTTTACATGGATTGGTATGATTACATCACTATGCGTGATTTGTTCAATCGTTAAACTTCTTAAAATGTAATGTAATAAGTCGTTTTGCGACCTACGAAGAGCTATAAAAAGGATTCTCTGGATATTGATAAGAATTACAGGTGTATCGACTGATAAAGGACTACTGTAAAATATACTGACTTAAAGAGTCATTGGCCGACTCTTTATCAGATCATAAGCCTTAGCACTAGTATGATTTTGTTAAATTGATTTTAGATATAAATATCAATATGGCACATGAGAAACTGAAAGCAGATAATGTTGGAGAAAACTATGGTTCGATTTCACTTGGACAAAGTTTGAAAAAGGAAGAAAAGGGTCGATTCTTCGATCGACTTCGTTTGAGATGGAATTACAAGAAGCTACAAGAAGCAAATATACAAAAGCAGAAGACGCCTTCGTTGCTATCGCTGGTAAGTGCACTTGCTCGAATGATACACTTTGAAGAAATATCGAAAATAATTCTCATGCAAGCTATGAGGCATAAATGAATTTCAATGATTGAGAATTATTGTAACTATTGGAATTATTCGGATTATTCAAATTATCGAAGCCATTGATACTGGCTGTAGTGTATTGCAGATGGCGGAAGTTCGTACAAGTGATTGTGCGTGTGTAGACGAAACGAATGCGTCTCCTCGACATGCACATCTTCATTTTTACCCTCACCTCCGTCACCTTCGATAACTTCACTGGTTTGAATCATTCAAATAATTGCAATAATTCCATTGCACTAAAAGTTCAAAAGCTCCATAGTTCGTGGTGACTTCTGTGGTCTTAATATTTCAATAATAGAGGATTATTGAAATTCATTCACTACTGTGATAATGCACAATAAATACGTATAGCTATTACTCTTTAGTAATTAGATAGTTAAGAACGTTTTCTGGTTAGTTCATTCCATATTATTACCGTTCTGAATGGAAATGGTTCTTCATAAAATAGAGGTTCAGTTTTTTGATAAATCAAGATGCTACAATACCTGACAAAAGTACTCCCCTTGGATCTCAGTTACAGTATGAGCTACAGATCTGAAAACAAGTGAGCACATAGTTCTCAATGAATGCTGATCAATGGCACCACCCATAGTCG
>JAJEKB010020553.1:290915-345832 GCA_022393335.1 Macrotrachela quadricornifera | reverse complement strand
TCAGCTCAAAATACCGTCATTCGATTTGTTGGTATATACCATGCCAGAGGCTAAAATTTCAGTAAAATGCCTATAACTCTGGACAGAAGACCTAACACCACTTATCCTTTTGGGGTTTTTCATACCTCACCGGGGTCTACCTTATGCATAGAGTCCGAACTCAAAAGCGAGGTGACACTTGGGAATGTTCCCTCGTGAGTTATAAACTGTTGCCTGACTTCAAGAATTGTATCAATATCTGCTTCTATCTTCTCATAAAGTTTATCAGTGAATAATTAACTGATCATTTTTTTCATATACTCTTTCATAAATCTGAATTGAATTTCTGCCGTTCATGCATATTTCTATATATATGTCGGAGGACAGATTAAAATTTTATTCTGAACTAGAACAAAACTAAATTTTGATTTGTACTAGTTGAAATTGAAACATTTCGAACTGAACTAGGACAGGATTAAATTTTGATCTGTACTATTCAAAGCGGACTAGTTCAGATTAAAATACTGGAAGGAGATGACTATTTTACCCCTGTAGATAGCACAACTACTCGCAATGAATGCAATAATGTAACTAAAAGTCAACAAATAATTTGTAGATAGTTTTTAGAATAAGTGCAGTCACACTAACAATATTTGGATTTGTCGTGGGTATGGTTTTTTTTAGCGTGAATGAACTGCACTCCACAAAACTTAATAATTTTATTCAGTTCTCATCAATATTTATAGAAAGTGGAATCGAATCAGCAATTTCAAGCAGCTCTCTTATGTGTTGTTACAATCTCGCTAGACGTTACACACAAAAACCCATGAAAAATACTGATGAACGGTTGAATATACCGAAATGCTACTCCAATGACGTTCGGGCATGTAAAAGATACTTATTACTACATGTTCCGTTTATTACTAAGGTCTTTTAGCTTATAGAAAATGTTTCTTTTTCAAAACCAACTTAACACTGATTCTGATACGAAAGTGAAACATTTTGATATTTTCTATTTATTCTTCCAGTATTTTAATCTGTCCTCCGACATATATTTAGAAATATACAGGGTAGGGCAAAAGTCACGCACCTGAAAAAAAGTCGAAGATCTCCATTACGACTCAAGCAAACGAACTGATTTTTTTGTCAATGATAGTGGCATGCTCAAGGTTTATATTCATAAAGACATGCCTGGAGAGATCCATTGCTAAGTATATTGATTTTTTTTCTACCGATGAAAAAGTAAAATTTTTTTTTGTTGAGATCAATAGTGATACTTAATAAAAGGTCTATCTGGACATGTCTTTATGAATATAAACCATGAGCATGCCTCTATCATTGACAAAAAAATCAGTTCGTTTCCTTGAGTCATAATGGAGATCTTCGCATTTTTTCGGGTGCGTGACTTTTGGTCCACCCTGTATATATAGATTCTAAGTGCTATACTCGATTATAGTACTTTGATTCACTATTATTAAGAGGTTTTGAAGATTTTATGAACAGGGTCTATGAAGATCATAAACTTGCGCCAAGGTTTTATGAAAGTGTAGTGCCTAACTGGCTCTTGACGAGTTTTTGAATCATATGCATTTATCATAAGCCTTTTATGAAGAATAATTAATATTCATGAATCTCTTCTTATTCACTTCGTAAAAGTCTTATCTAAGCATTTATAAAAATTTATAAGCAACGGGAAAAAAAGGCTTTTTCATATAATTCACTTCCAAGAATTTCTTAGACGGTTATTATTTGATAGCTTTTTATAAAGCAATTGCATCAATCATTCTGATACTCAGACGTTTCATTAACTTTGTTTGATTGAACTATAAGAATATTCTTTCTTCAAAATTCGGCAATGTTTTCTTAGATCTCAATGTCTAGAGTAAAAGTTGTCCTAGAGTCAAAATTCAAAGATGCTTTCTTCTAGGTGATTTTGAGAGTGTAGATGCCTAAAAATCGGTCCCCTAATCATCCTGTTAGCAGTAGTATATTGCGTAGAGCTGATCATATTGATACAGATCCTACAAACACGTTGGGACATCTACCTTTTGGATTGTTTTTATCTCACACCATTCGAATAAAGAGCCCAAACACGAAGGATACCTTAAAAAGTGCATATTTTATTTGAATAATGGTTCGCTCTTAAAAAACTACTGAAAAGTCGGTGATTCAATATTTTTCAAAGCAAAAAGATAATCATCTCAAAATGCCTCTGGGATCTGCAGAAAAAGCTTCAGCTCTATAGAAGGTATCATGCCTGAGAAATAGGATCGGCTCTGAAGGTTTTTGCTAGAAAATAGGTTAGTAAAAAATCGCAAGAGAAAGAAAACTCATTCTATACCCCAAGACAATCTATTTAGCTTTTCGATCTTACTGATGCTTGAAAACTATATTGGAAGTCTCAAAATATCCCCAATAGATAGGGAACACTTGTGCACACACATCGAAAAGAGAAACCAAAACATGAAAAATTGGAAAACTTGGGTCAAAAAAAGAGGACTCCTTTAATCATCTTAGCTTCATTAATGAGTCAACTGTAAAATTTCTCGATCATAGCTATGCATTAAGGAGAAAGCGATACTCAGAGAACCCTGTATTTAGCTCTCTACTTCTCTGTTCCAAATATATTTCGGTGTTCCGAAACATGGTGTCAATTAAGAGTTATAATTCTTTTCTAAAATTAGAAGATCCGACTCCTTTCTCGCAGATTTCCAAAATAAGAAATTGTGTTCGGAAAACATGAGTGCTGCCCGAAACCTGATATATTCGAGTAGACTACCTTTCATAAGTGTAAGATCGAGATAGGCAAATATGACGATTCTATCGCTGTATCGAACACAAGATGGAAAGTAAGTGATGTGAAAATAGATGGAGACTCGGAGAGGCGGAAAATGAGAACACCAATATTCATGAACGGCGCGACTGGGGGGAGGGTGATAGGGGTGAGCACCCCTCCTGCTCTAAAAAATTTTGATTGAAGCTTTCTCCGAATTTGAAAATTTTGATAGCGTCAATTTTCTCCAAATTTGCGGGATCATTATGTGATTTTCTCTGATGTTGGAGAAACACACTAGTCAAAATCCTCCGATTTCGAAGAACCACAGTAGACAATTTTCTCCAATTTTGGAGAACTATAGTAAACACTTTTCTCCGATTTCGGAGCATTACAGTAGATAATCTTCTCCAAATTTGCGGGATCATTATGTGATTTTCTTCGATATTGGAGAACAACGCTAGTCAAAATTCTCCGACTTCGGAGAACTACGATGGAAAATTTTCTCCAGTTTTGGAGAATTACAGTAAACAATTTTCCCTGACTTCGGAGCATTACAGTAGACAACTTATCCTAAATTTGGCAAGAATCTAAGTTTGAAATCTGTTTTACTAATTTTTTCAATTCTTGAGATTTAAAGGAGAAATTAATGTTATAGCTAGATGTATCTGGCATTAAAAGTAATGTAATATGTGGATATTAATTATTAATGTATAAATATTTCTTTCTCACGTCAACAACAGCGCGAAACAATCTGATTGGCAGATTGCTAATGCAAAAAGAATATTCCTCAAGAATATTCAATACTTTAAAGAGTCTAAATGATGTTTCATTGTTGTCGGAATTACCAGATAAGAGCGCTTCAACTAGTTAGACCTGTGCTCAGTATCTAGTATAAATGCCATAGCAAGCAACCTCATATACTGGATACCGTATCATAATGAACACTCTTTGCATTTCCTCTTTTTTAACTCATGTATGCCGAAGTTTCATGCCGCCGTCTCGTATATGGGACATCCGATACGAACATATTAAGTAACCTGTGTATCTTTTAATAAATCGTACAAATATTCAAAGAGAATGCCATGGAAAGATGGCCATTGAATAAATGTAGACATCATATTCGTATTTAAATTGTTTCTTGTAACCTTTTGTATTCATATTTTTCTAGTGTTATTTTATGAACAAAGTTGTAAGGTTAAAACTGAACGAAGAATAAAATTTTAGAATAATCAAATTTTTTGTTGGAACTCTCAATATCGTATTGCATGAAATGCGTTCATAGTAGTCCAAAGGACGTCGTAAAGTCTGCTTTGAAAAGAAAGCGATGACAAACAAAAAGGCTTAGTCTTCCTCCGAATTTGAGCAGAATGAGAAAGTTTTCTCTGATTTTGACCACTTCGATCAGAGGCTCCGATTTTCGGGGTATCACCCCCCCCCCCCTGCCCTGACCTCTTCGCGCCGTCCCTGCCAATATTCATAGATATTTTGATGTTACATCACAATTCTCTCACCTGCTCTGTGTCGAAAACCTGCTATTCTCTCAATCTTCCGCTGTTGTTTTATAAGCACACAGTTTGCAAGGATTTTCGAGTCATTGTATTGCGAAAAACTGGCAACGTTACACCGTTTTCTATAAAATCTATTATAGAAGTGTGACAGCTCCACTTTAGCTCTTGAGCGAGAGCGGTTTGAACAGCTCTTTATTCAAGAACTTGAACTGGTAGACCAGCTCTTTTGAGCTGTGAGCTGTGTTTCTATAACAGAACAAAAATGTTCTGCTTTTGGGAAATAATTCCCACAATAGAATCAGAGTCACAACTCAAAAGAGCTCTTCCACCAGTTCAAATTCTTGAATAAAGAGCTGTTCGAATCGCTCTCGCTCAAGAGCTAAAGCGGAGCTGTCACATCCGTAATCTATCATCACAAAATAATTAGCTATGTGAAGAAAAAACTTATTATTTATGTGTTTGTACTAGATTGAAGATGAATTAGAAGGTCAGCCATTATCAACATCTAAAGCTGTTTGGGAATTAAGTCGAGCAGCTTGGCCATGGCTCTTATCTGGCTGCATAGCGTCGACGATCACATCCTGTCGAACAGTAATGTTAGTCTACCTTGTCGGCAAAATGGTCGTGGTACGTTATTATTTATAAGAGACTTTCAAACAATCTAGCATACTAGTGCAGATCTGACTGGTATACCGATATAGTCTTGGAAAATATTGGTACAGAACTAGTATTAGTCAATATTTCTCCTAGTAAACCGATGAGAGCAAAATAGCACTGTCCGCACAATGTCATATAAATTCTTCTAAACAATATTTTTTCAGCATTTCTCTAAGGGGCCATTTGATATAAACCATTCCCAGTGCTAAAATCATTGAAATATCGGTATAAGCCGAATTAATCAATAGCAGCAACAGCTGGCCACTCACGATATTCAACAATAGAAAAGGAAACCTTCGGACATCTTTTTGTCTGATACTATAGAATAAATCCATGCGAATCCAACTACTTTTTGGGAAAAGTGTTTTTTTTTATTGATCTTTTATGCTGATCAGGCCGATCGTAGATAGAAAATAGGCTTGGCCGAAAAAGTTTTTCGACTTTTATCTGAAATACTGGTGAATCAAGTTGTTGTTTAGGAATATGTAAGGAAAGAGAGGATCCCCGGATTATTACAATGTTTAAAGCTCATATTCTGATCAAAGATAGAAGGTTACTAGACTAGCATAATCTCCAAAGAATTCTTGTTTTCGATTTATTATGACCAAGATATGAGATTTTTAAGGAGAACAATATCTATGTATTTACTATGAAAAACGTATTTTGATTAAAATTATACAGAAGTTGTGTTCTGAAAAATCTCATATTTCTGTCATGACACATTGAAAACAAGAATTATCGGGAGATTGTGCTGGTCTAGTGACCTTCTATCTTTGATCAGAATATGAGCTTCAAACATTGTAATAATCTAGGGATTCTCTCTCCTTACATATTCCTAAACAAAAACTTGATTCACCAGTATTTCAGATAAAAGTCGAAAAACTTTTTCGACCAAGCATATCTTCTGTCTACGATCGGCCTAATCAGCATAAAAAATTCAATAAAAAAACACTTCCCAAAAAGTAGTTGGATTTTCATAGACTTACCCTATATATGGGAAGATAAAAACTCGTAACGGACTGTTAGGAAAGCCCTGCTTTTTATAATTTTTACAGATTTTCATAGTGAAAACATACAGAGCTTTCGTACGGATTTTTACAGAACATTCATACGGCTCTTACAGAGCTATCGTAATGTTAAAGCAGTTAGTATGATCTCTAGCCAAATGCTTATGACAGGGTTTGAGTATTGAGATTAGTATCTCACCGGAAATTATGATAAAAAAAAATTCAAGGGCACAGAGGGATAACCAAAAGACAAATACAGACAAATTTTAATCTTTTTCTGAATTTCTTTTCTAATGACACCAAGAAGTCACAACAGCCACGTAACATAGAGAGGAAGAAGATTGAACGAGCAAAATATTGAAATAAGATAGAAATAAGAGCGCAGAAGCGATTTTCCTGTCTTTAAGTCAATAGCTAGATCAAGAAACAGCAGCAAAATCGCATGGTACAGTCACTTTTGATATACTCTTATGAAGAGTTTTTGGCACTTGAGTAATCTGATTATTAGAGACATTTCTCATCAATTTCATTATCGATGGAGCTGTTGCTAGTGGTCACTTTGTTAAGACTGAACTTTGTTTAGCAAGGAAAGAGAGAAAACATTTATCTATATGTTAATTGTCAACCTATTGTTCCATCATTTTTAATGATACAATCCTCTACTCAGTCATGAAAATAACAGCGACATCTGTGAATGTGTACAGATGATTAATGCACAGAATAGCACTACATATATGGACCGTTTAAGTGCATAACAGTTGTTATGCAACGATCGCATCTACTGAATTAACAGATATTTGTAAGCCAGAGTATTCGCAACGAAAATCCTGCTTTTTATAGAGTATTAGTCTTTCAATCTGGTTAGAAATACAATACAGAACGATTCGCAAGCCTTGTAAATTTCTCCTTTCGAGTTATTACACCCGCATCTTATTTATAATACAATATTATTTTAAAAGCCGTTATCTTTGCAAAGTATGCAACAAGTCGCATGAAAACTGTTTCATTTCGAGGATATTTTGATAGAGAAGTGGGAAAGTTTGCAAAAACTAGCAGAAATCTGTGGATTTTAACCGAATAGAACCATGATTTATTTGCTCAACATAAAAATGTGAAAAGATAAGTGTGTAAGTCACATCTTGAACAATAGATCTGAAACTTTCTGTCCAAAGCACTTATCTAACAGGTTCTTTGAAACATAATATTATTTTCATGCACTTTTTTTCGACCATATTTTCAGATGATATTGAGAGCAGTCCAAAAGTAGTGATAGTGACACTATTTTTCTATGCTATTTCATCAGTATTCATTTAATATCATAGTAATAGAATTCTGATAAAAACTATTTTTCTTGACATCTTGTTGATTAGTTTAGATCGTAATCGACGAAGCACTTTTCAATTTCATTTTATTATTTTATCATATTGTCGTGATTTAACAAGTTGTATTAAAAAACCAGAATATATCGCAAGAAGCACCATGAAAAGCTCCAAAATTTATAAAAAGCAACTTATGTTATAGTTGCATTTTGTTGTCTTTAAAATGGGGAAAACTCTAAGCGACCAAATTTCGACATTGCGAAAATAGGACATTTTTTTCACTGAGAGTTATATTTGTTTTCGCCCATGTCATCTTTTTATAGTTGTTCTTTGTAAATTATAGAGCTCTTCATACTGCATCTTGTATTATATTTTGGATTTTAGTACAACTTGCGAAAAGATGATAAAATGAAATACAAAATACTGTACACGTTATGATCTAAACTAACCAACTAGATGTCAACAAAAATAGTTTTTATCAAAATTCGATGTTTATAATATTAGATGTATAATAATCAAATAGCATAGAAAAATAGAACAGAAGAGGCTCTATCTTTTTTATGAAAAAATAAAGTTTTTTAAGCTTTCTGTAAGCAAAAAAAGTATCACTATCACCACTTTTGAATTGCTCTGAGTAATTGTCGTTTTCGCTGACTTAATTATGCAGAGCCTTGGTGAAACGACAAATTCTGCTCGGTTACACAGTATGGTTTTGGTTGGTTGCGGGTTTTTGGCAGTTGGTATCACATTGTGTGTGTCATTTTGGCTTAGTGTAAGTTGCATGTAAAACTATTTTTGTAACATTTTTCTAAACACTGGTATAGTATTATTTATTTGGTCGAGCTTCCACTCAGCTCATCGAGCAATTACGTCTGCGCACCTTTGCGACGTTACTCAAACAAGAAGTAGGTTGGTTTGATCGTAAAGAGAATAATTCGGGTCGCCTCTCGAAATTGTTGGAAAATGATGCGGCTACAATTGAAACTGTAAGTTTACTTTGCTGTTAAGCAGTGTTCATATCAGTTCTGTTTATAGACAATTGGTACTATTTTGGCCACTGTAGTGGAGATCATAGTCGCAATTATATCAGGCTTAATATTTGCAATTATCATGTTTCCTTGGCAAATGACATTAATTTCTTGTGGTACCATTGTAGTCGTGACAGCCCTCTCCTGTTTGCACATCATACTATCCAAAACCATCACAAAGAAAAAACAGCGCGTTTTAGAAGATTTGAATATGGTGAATATAAAATTGTTGATCGCTCTGATTTCATGAGTTATGATCATTATAGATGGCAATAGAATCAACACAGAATATTCGCACCGTGTTTGAACTCAGTAGGCAAAAAAGCTTTGGTGATCAATATTCAAAGCTTGTTGACGAATCCATGAAGTATGAGTTTCCGTGTACAAATGATATACCTGTTGTTTTCATTTGTTTCTCAAATCTACTTCTAGAATTTCATTCAAATATATTCATGCAGTCGCAGCATTCTGCGGTTTGGAAATATCGCGATTCTTCTGCATAATGGCAATAACATTGGCTACGATGGTCTTCCTAGCACCCCAAAAAGAAATGAGTGTGGAGAAACTGGTTATGTAAGTCGTGTATTGAAATGTTCTTCACCAAAAGTCCAGTCTATCTGTGAACATATTTAACATAGGACTATGTCGTTCGGAAATTTCATGAATCAGGTTTATAACCTCCTATACACTGCGTAAGTATATTAGCTGTTATACCAATAGTACTAAGCGTTTTTCATTTGTAATCAGCAGTAGTTCTTTCACTAAGACTGTAGTTCATCAAAATGACAAAGATGTATAAGAAAAAACCAAAATTATTCCTAAAATTCTCATTATCGTTGGGCATTTTATTTCTTATATTTTTTGGAACAGAACACGATGTTATCTGATGCGGCCAACTCATTAATCAGGTTTTTTATGCGCTAAGAGTTAGATATGCATCGCAGTAAATTCCATTTTTAAGAAAATAATAGGATCAAATAGAGATGGTGATCAACTTCATCTGATATATCTATTTTTGAAAATAAAATTGTAAAGACAAATCAATTTAAGAGTTAATGCTGCATAAAAACGGTTGATGAGGCTAGAAAAGTATTCATATATTGAGATTTGACGTAGAGAAGGATAAGGCTTATGTTAAAAGGATATTGCAGTCATATATTTACCTAATCGAAATAAATGGCGCACGTTATTTTAATAATTTTCCTCGATATTTCCAGCATTGTGTGAAATTTATTCCACATGCTCGCGGCTCTGTAACAGATGAAACAGTTTTAACTAATGAGTGGAATTTTTCATATGTTAAACATTGCTTCGTAGAGTTCATATCAATATTGGACTTTTAAGAAACTATTTTTACTTTCTAAAAGAGTAGTGTGAATTTTGCCCATTGATTGTTTATAGTCTCTATGGGAAAATCATACATTTCGAGTATTTTTTTGTGTTAATTATCATTTCAATCAACAGCATTTGCAGCTCTTTTTGATAAAATAAAACTAATAATAAGCGATTCGACAGATTCTCACAGACTGAAACAAAAAAATGCAAACGTTTTTTCATTAATTAAAAACAGAAAGTTTTCAAATACAGCCTTCATAATGGATTTCAAGTTTTGAACAATATTTAATAATTCTGTGTTTGCAGAAGCCATGACGCTCGAAATATTTGAAGTAAAGGCAGTCATAAGCTTCGTTTTCAAGCGCAACATAGTAACTTGTCTTGCCGAGTATGATTTCTTTCTTAGTCGAAAAATCTAAAAGAGTTGAAGTCATGATAGTCGCGAAATTCAAACGTCGTGGCAAGGAAGGAATGGCAGATTGGGTAGTTCTGAAATCCCTATGAGATTTTCCGAATCCATATGTTAACAAAAATTAAGTAAATACTTTTAGGATTGAGTAATCTAATGAGAGGATTAGCTTTGAAGCTTAATGGTAGCAATCGATCCCTGAATCCTTAAAACAAGGAGTTGCTGATTGAGCTGCTAAGCAATTCAATGCTATTATGAAATGATATGAGCAGTAACATAGCTACATCCATGCCATGAACACTCTCACCAACAGCAAACATGTTATTAGGCAAAAGCTGGAACGAGAAAATTTTTACCGATCCTCTTTTCATGAATTCTTCCAAAGACATCTGAAAATTTTCACACGAATCTTTCGACAATGGGTTCGTTTGCTTAAGTCATACATTTAAACTTGAGTACCTCAATTAAAAGTAGTTATGCTGCTAAGGGAATGATGATTCGTAGGTTAAGTGACATCTTTTGCATTATTTGAATATCATTTGAAAAGCATATGTATAATATGTCTTCGTGCCTAGATCGATTTCAGAGTTTGTCTGCTATTGCATAGACCGATAACCAGCAACTTTTGCTTATTGTTAATTCTCCGACACGGAAGAAAACTCATATAAGTAATGTCGATTAAGCAATAAATATGGCAAGATTAGCTTTTGATTCAGTCATTTGATAATAGTTAATATAAAACAAAAGATGATTATCAATATATAACTTATAAATCTCACTAACAAATTACTCATTGTTTGAGGTCTGATTTACATTGTAGTACACTGACGTAACAGCTTGCTTGAAAATACATGATTTATTTATTTTCATGAATTTATGCTGTTCTATGAATGAAAAAGATTTAAAACTCTATATGAATAAAATAGCATTTTATAAATATAAAAGATTCATACGTCTAATGTTTCATGTACTTATATGATGTACTCTTAAGTGAAGTACATACAGTTATTTTAGAAACTAAAGTATCGCATAGTTTCTAAAAAGGTCAGTATGGGGATGAAATCTTGATATCAGATGCTGTATTTATAAAGGTCTACAAAACAACATATGCCCAATTCTAAACATCGTGATATCAATGATTCTTCTCTCGTTTGCATTTCCGTATACATGAAACTGAAGTTGGATATAGTGTTTTTCTTCATGAGTTTCCAAAGTCTCTTTTGATCATACATAACTCCTACACAAGTAAGAATATATTGTTCGAAATCTATATATTGTATGCAAAACTGATGTTTAACTTTTACAAAAGTGCATATGACCACATAGGAAGAATCAACCAAGAAGAAGGAAATCTTTCATAAAAACAAAAAAGCGAATTAATAAAATGTTGAAAATTCTGTTTGAGTGTCTTATATAATCTCAGTAGTTCAGGACTCAGTTAGCCAATTGTCCTTAGTTTTACTAAGAGTATGAACAATCAAATGAAAATATGACAATGTTTTATTCATAATCATGCGTTGCCCGGATTAAAAATCAGAAACAATGTCACATTTTAAAAAGTTAAAAACCAGATAAAAGACTTTATGAGTGTGAAAATATAAATAATTCTTCTTTGTTTCTGTTTCCACTAGGATACCTAAACTAGGTAGCTCCCTCGTTTTTGCTCAATATTTCACACAACTATTTCAACGCAAACCAAGGATCATCTTTGATGCCGCGACAGAATACGAACCTTTCTTACAACTGGATCAAATTGAATTCGATCATGTATATTTTTCTTATCCGACAAGATCAAAGCTTAGAGTTCTCAACAACCTCAACTTGACACTGAAGGCTGGTCAATCAATTGCCCTCGTAGGTGAGTGCATATAATTATTAGGAGTCATACTATCAAATATTGACAAAGCAAAATATTCAAAGTCGGCCAAGATAATAAGTATAGATGATTGAACACTGCTATTTTGTTGTGTAATTCACATTTCTTCAGTACAGTACGCTATCCTAACAGAAGTGTATGCGACTATGTTCTACGTCTTATGTAGTAGTATTGTTCGCTGCGTGCGAGTGACACTTTAATCTTTACAAGTATTCTTCATATAAAAGTTTTCTAGTTAAATTCATACTTGAATCGAACATGTTCTTATATTAACCTATTGACGATGAGAAACATGTATATACGTTTTGATCTTCACTCAGCCTGCATTTATAGATTTATATTGCTTGATTAGATCAGAAGAATGCTGCCACTTTTTCTTGCGTGTCTAATATTAGAGAAACATCATACATTGTCACTATGCATATGAACATACATGTTAGCCTCAAAGTCCGTTCGCCGAAGGAGAAATTGAATATTTCCACCGTATTTTTATCAAAGAAGCTGATATTTTCATCAAAAATAGAAGAGTATGCATAAATCACATTGATGAGGAAAAGATTGACAAGAATCATTATGAAATACTACTATCCACTTCAACGAAAAATCTTATCCTGTCATATTTGTATAGTAAAAAGCAGCATAGAACAAGTAGACGTAAGTTGTCGATACCTAATGTGAATATTTGAATAAATTTAGTATCACAACACAATTTCAAGGGTGTCCAACCTTTCAAACAATGATTTGGCAGGGAGCTAGTGTGTCAGTACGTTATGGTCAAGTTGTACGAGCTTTTTTAGATTAGACGTTCTTACCTTGTATTCTTTGTCAAGAAATTATCAAATGACCGCCATGCTCTCATAACTTCACGCTGTGTGATTTTTCGCTATAGAGGGCTGTAAAGGACCATGTCTGGATACAAAATTCTCATGATGAAAATCACATGAAGTCCTTAATAGAATAACTATTTACTTTTCTTAATGGTAACATTGAACTACGCAACACAAACTATCGTTCAGTAGTCGATCAATGTCAGACGTTTCTCGACAACAAAGCCAAATAATTTGAGCATTTATGTGAGAGTACTGCTCATCTATTTCCAAACAATACGAACGAATCTGTTGACCATTGTAGGCTATCATAGGTATTTAAGAATACAATAAAGCCTTACTACAGAAACTTAATTCTACGTCGATTCTTACTAAGTGTGATGGAAATATTCAATTTTTTTCTTCGGTTAACGAATTTTTGGGCCACTTTGTACATTCATTCCTTATGTATACACTGCGAGTTTCACAATCATTTTACTCAGAAATTTCTTTAAGAGCGTCTCTCATCTAAGAGTGCGTAGAGCTCTTCCAACCACTGCCGACAGCTTCTTACTACACGCTACTTTCCATCTTACGTTCAAACAACATTAAGAAAGAAACCTGTACTGAAATAGTTCATAGTTTATAGCTATACAAAACAAATATCAATAAAGTACAGTGACACATGTTATCGATGCGACATTTGTAGCGATGAGCTTTGTGTTGCGAGTTGTTCTCAAGAAATCAAACATGAATACGTTTCTCAATGTTTATGCATAGCAATAAAATGAATTTTAAGATTTTTCTAAAAAAACTTTTTTCATCATTTTCAGGTGAAAATAGTTGCCAGCAGGTTAATTATGTCGAAGTTAAATCAATAACGGTGAATGATCGATCCGATCCGATTCGATAGATGATTCCGTAACAAGCCAATTGAGTTTTTGAACCGTTGTATCTTTTTTCAAAAAATAAAAAATATTTTTATGAATGTCGACAGTTATGTCGGTGAGGAAATATACCACAGACTATTTCATGAAGTTAAAATTTCTCATACTATCTTTATTCTATTTTATCAGCTCACGTGACTATGATGTTACACTACAAAATCCAAATCACATCAATGTTTAGGATTATATTTCATCATTGACTTACTTGTATTCTCTACTATTTCTCGCATAGATTTCTGAGAGACATAAGAACTAACAAGCCGAATATAGAATAAAAAGTAGATCGAGTATATAGTTAATAAACGGTGCCTATGATTGAGAAAGCCGTTAGCGCAATCTCTACAAGATTAAAATATGAAACACGGTATAGCTGCTGCGGCTGATGACACAAGGATAGTTTAGTTCTATTTCTATTATGGACTGAGAGACTGTCGGTAACAGTCTGTGAGGGGCCAGGAGTGGGTCCAAATTTGTAGCCCTATGCTTTAACACTCCTTTTAGGTCGTGTGTCACGAAATAGTTGAGGAAATTATCAAATTAATTTAGAATACATAGTCCAATGATATCTTCTATCCGCTAATAGGTGATTAGAAAGGACATATGACCAATCTATAGATCGTTTAAACAGTCCGTGCATGTGACTATTTTTTGAATATCTCGAGAAAGAAACGAGATAAAGACCTGTGGTTTTCGGCGTTCAACAGCCAAGCCGAAGAGACATCTTTTCACTAGCAAAACCTTTTCCAGGACGCAATCTCAAAGCTCACTTTGTCAAGAATCTTTGAAACAACAAGTTGGTTCTCCAAAAACTTGCATGACAGTCAATTGATTTTCTTACATATTTGGAATCTCCGTTGAAAAATGGACCTACCCATATATGTTTCGAACCTTTTCGTGACATTTTTTTTCTATCGAAAGCTTGTGCCCTAGAGTCACGTCAATAAATAAAATCGGTCAAAACATCATTTTTATCGTTCATTTTTTCACCATCTTATGTTCTAGTAACATCTCACAACTTCTGAAGTTGCGCTTAACTGTCCAAGTGACCTTTTGACTAACTTTATTTACTGACGTGATCCTAGGACAAAGACTTTCGATAGAAAAAAAATATCATGAAAAGGTTCGAAACATATATGGATAGACTCATTTTTCAATGGAGATTCCAAATATGTAAAAAAATCAATAGACTGCCATGCAAGTTTTTGGAGAACCAGCTTGTTGTTTCAAAGATTCTTGACAAAGTGAACTTCGAGATATTCAAAAAATAGTCACACTCACGAACTTTTTAAACGATCTGTAGTGATGAATTTGACTATTGTAGAGCTAAACAGAAGGAGAATAAAACATATTAGTCTAGCCGTCAGTGTGGCCCATTCTCACAGGATTAGATCGTTAGTCGTACCGGTAAGAGAAAAACTCCACCTGTTGCGACTTTGAACAATAGATCAGGTTAAAATGTGTAGTATGAAACTAGTTTGAATTTGGTTGTTTATAGAATTCTTCTTTCTACTACCAGTCACTACTTTGTCTATCATTTCTAATTGAGTTTTTTTAATACTTTCTTTACACGTATTCCAGAATTTCAGTTTTTTATGAGAATCTTTCTTTGGTTATATCTAACTTCTTGATTGTTTTGTTTACTAACATATATTAACCGTAAAAGGCTTTTGGTTGATGTATTTATACATGTGCAAATGTATAGGTACCACTGGATGTGGAAAATCAACAGTATTGGCGCTTATCGAACGATTCTATGATGCTAGTGATGGTGAAGTGGTATGATGTATTATTTCATTTATTGTTTTCCTGTTTGACACACTTTCCCTTTTATTAAACAGCGAATAAATTCGAGAAATATTCGTCAAATGGATTTGCGACGCCTCCGTTCATGCATTGCTCTCGTCGGACAAGAGCCCGTGTTATTCAATATATCGATTCGTGATAACATCGCGTATGGGAGCGATCAGAATTCACTTACTCTGGATAATATCATTGAGGCCGCAATCAGTGCCAACATTCATTCATTCATTCAATCACTACCACAAGTAACTATGTCAAATTTTTCGAGAGAAAAGGTCAAATTTCAATAGTTACGCGATGTTCTTGTAAAGAGGTACAGCAATGGTAAAGGATGAAAAATATTATGATTAATGAATTTGGAAAAACCAATCTTTTTCTGAATTGAGATTAACCATAGAAAACTAATGTATCTGCAATCAGCAACAATCACAAGGAACACTGTGCGATATATATATAGCATTATAGCAAATATCCATCAAGAGATAATGCACTTTCTTGCATAATTTTTCAATAGATAGATATATGATCGGCCATAAGCGGTTAGAATTAGTTGAAAATAGTATTAAGAGACTTGGTACGGATTTATTCAATTCTTCTTAAGAGTGTCCAACTTATGTTAGCTGAGATTTAATATGAATTTATATTGTTAATCCAAAAGTTTTAGGGCATAAAAATTCGTCTAAAAATTTCTCAAGTTCATTTTTAGATTTGAATTCGTCGATTTCGACAATCCATGGCAACATCAGCACAATATTTACTGTATTTATTCTAAGATTAGAACTCAAAAACTCCATATTTCTTCTCAGACAAATATGAGATTTCTGAGTTTTCAGCCAATAACCAATAAAACGAGTGGTATGGTGTCTTTGACAGAAGTTCTCAAGACCATAGAATCTGAATCTGAAGTTGAGCTTGAGAAATGTTTAAGCTGATTCTTTTGTATCCTAAAATCTTTAGATTATTAATATAAACTCATACTGACACTCGAGGAACGCCAGTTGTACACGTCAAAAAAAGTGCTGAACTAATCCATTCCATGTTTTTGATACTATATCAAACTAAAATTGAAGACTTCTCATCAATGTAAATGTAAATTCCAAACAATTTCAGTTGCGATTACAACCAATTTTACTCGATTTGAAGCCTAGAATTGCAAATAGTGCATTTCTGATACCTACACCTAAAATATATATGAATTGTTTTTAGACGAGGTACAGAATACAAGTTATATCTTTGTTTCAATTCTGGGTTGACTGATTATCATCAGAAAGAAAACTACTGGATAATATATATTAAGACTTTTTTTTCATGTGATTTAATGATTGGTTTTCTGATAGTTCACCAGCAAAAGAGATTTTTCATGCATCTGAGAAAAGTTTTCCTTTTATAGAACTACAAAGCATATCTCTATGTAGTCCACACTAGAAAGATCTACACTTCGTTTGGAAAATCTCAACTATTATATAAAAGAAAACTGACACGAAGCCTCATGTAACGTTTCTTAAATTTTTCAGTCTTGATTCTCTTGGAAAAATCCTGAATTGAATTGGGAATTTCGTATGAACCTGTTGATTATTCGCCATACAAGAAACTTAGATTTTTGTAGAGGAAACATCATCTAACTGTTAGCTCGATACATCTTTTCAAAGATAAAAATTTTTGATTATGCCAAACGCAAAACGTTGGCCTCTTAGAATTCGAACTACTACGGAGCAGTCCTTCACAGTATTCTTCATCATATTTGATGAATCCAGCCGTGTAACTTTTTCTAACAGCTACTCAAAATCCATGAAAAGTTAAGTGATTAAAACATGAGTAAGATTCATAGATTTGGCGCTACATAATTTCTGTGCCATCTTATACTTCGGCAAATAGTGATGTACAATTCTATATTCATGCCAAATATAGGGATATGACACGTCTGTTGGTCAATTCGGATTACAAATTTCGGGGGGTCAACGACAACGATTAGCCATCGCACGCGCATTTGCACGAAAACCTCAGCTTCTCCTTATGGACGAACCCACAATGGGGTCATTCCTTTTCCACGACACCAACTTTCCTTAGGGGTGTCATATGGAATTTTTTTCAAATTAACCAAATCCACTTTGCAAATCGAACTAAAATCAATCGGTGAATGCTAAATTTGCTTAAAAAACTTTACTAATTTTCTAATGCGAATTAGTGTATCATATAATCCGTTATTAGTTAAAAAATTATTTATTAATTGTTCAGTAAGGGTTATTTATAATTTATAATTGCCTATCAAGGTTGTCACCTCATTAAATTGAAAAACCGGAAAGTTCAACGAAAAACGCGAGGAAAAGCGGAAAAAAACAGAAACCTACATTTTTTATGAGTTTTATTATCTGGATGAAGCTGCTTCTTGGGTTCGCAATCATCCTTTGTGAATTCTATAACTTTAAGTTCATCTTAATGTAGTTTTATTGTTGCTGCTTTCAATTTTCGTTATTGTTTTTATCCTTAGGTGCCATCCCGTTATGCATTTGTTTTACAAAAAAGCTCGTTTAAATTTTCGAGTTTTTGCCTGTTTTCTATGTCCATAAAGCAGAGAAAAACATACAAGTCGGCGGAGTTAGTATTAGGAGAAAATAGAAGGGTATTTTCACTTCAACAATAGCAGTTAAAAGCAGTGCCTCATCCATCGCAAAAAATCTAATGTTGTTCCAATAAGGTAACAGATTGACTAATAACTGTGATAGCAAATTATATACTTCAGTAATCACGATTTATTAAACAATGGCAAGTTTTTTTCATGTCGAATTGTGAAAAGCCAAATGAAAACCTTTCATCCGAGAAAAAGCGAAAAATTGGTGAAAAAACGGAAAAGATGGCAACCCTACTGCCTTTGTAAAAAAATGGACGAAAAATCTGATTTTTACTGATTGTCTTTTGAATTAAAAACCGATTTAAACGGCACTATTATAAATACGATTAAAATCCGTTTCGTTCAGTTTTCGTGAATTTTGCATCTCATTTGTAGTTTCATAATCGATTTTAATCATGCTGACCAAAACACATGCTTTTGTCATGTCTTCGATGAGAAATTCGAACTAATTCTTTGTTTTTCAGACTCCTCGCGTTGACAAAGAGTAAGTACGATGTTCGATCCACCCTTGATACTCGTATCACATCTCGACATAGCCTGTCATTGAATTCTTACTCTTTTCGCGATTGTCGTGATTAAAATCAGATTTCTTCTGATCTTTTGTTACATGAATGATTAAGTTGAAAGTTACTAACGCCTAGAAAATTTCTAATTTTGAAATTACTTCGAAATTAACTTAATTGTAGGTGAAGACTATTAGTCTAAGTGGAACATATGTTAATCTCTATCGAAAACAAAAGTTTAGTATTTAATATCAGAGTGTCATATTTTCGAAAACCCAAGATGATCAAGGCAAACTGCCTAAACTTTAAGGTAGCTAGTTAGCTTAAGTTCTAGAAATGTTGTTTAGCAAGTTAACTAATTGATAACTTATTAGCCTATGCGTTAGTCACTATTGAATTAATGATGTGAAACCCCTCGTTAGTTTAAAGTTAAGATCAATAGTACATACTTGAATTATACAGCATTTCGTTTATGATACTTTTCTTTTGGTTTTTTATTGTCCAATATAAAAAATGTTTCATTTCATAACAGCAACTAGCCCCATAATAGATGGTCCTCTAAGTATTTCGTCTATAATATCCTCTTTTTTTAACTCAAAGACTTAATTCCTTTAGACAAATTAGGTTCGTTTGGCAAAATGATGCGAACCTTCATAAGATTCTCTCGACTGAAGGGAGGATCATATAAAAAAATGCGTTCGTCTGTCGGTTTGTTTGTATCAGGGTCAACGGTCAAAAGGTCAATTTTTTTTTAATTCTAAGTGATAATTTAGATTTATTCTAATCTTTCATTTATACGATTGGAGATTCATAATCGACAGCAGTGTTATTTGTATGTTGACATCAGTGTACTGATCAAAGTTATGTTACTAAAGGACTTTATAAGTTAGTCTGCGTTTGAATCATATCACTTAACTTTTCCTATAATATAATGTCGAAAGACTAATAATTCCACATCCTATTAGTCAGATAGCAGGAAAATCCAATGCTCACTACAGCCATATACAAACGAAAAATTTCAAACATAAATCCTCAAAATATTTTACTTTGTAGATTCGCAGATAACAGTGATATTTTTCTTTATAAAACATGACAAAGTTCTAAGATAAATTATACGATTATAGATCATCAGACAAGTACGAAAAACGATATAGGTGAATACATGTGATGCTATCCGCATCTATTTCACTAAAATGGACCAGCTTATAAGTACTCCTAACCCTCCAGTCGAGGGCTGAGCGAGTCGCAGCGACGAGCGTTACTTGTATCTAGTTTTGACTTTTTTCTAGTGTTGTATTAATTGCCATTTCTTAGTGAGTTTTGTTAATATTTCACTTCAGTTGATAGATAGTGTTCAGTCCTTGAGAGTCTAGAGCTATTTACACTTCTTTTCTTAGATTGAGTCGGTAAACGTCATAGTTAAAATGGAATATCAGCAAAACTCACTAAGAAATGGCAATTACTACGACACTAGAAAAAAGTCAAAAATAGATAGATTGTGAAAGTTCGCATCATTTTGCTAAACAAATCTATTTCATTTTGAAAAATGTTGAAAGCTATTTAGCGAGAGTAGAATATTCTCCATTTGTAGAGAATTTTACAGCGTATCAATTCATAAAAATAATCAAGTCTTTTGGATAAAATGAAAAAGTGTTAGAGATAAAATACTGAGAGTTGCATTTATTATGCCCAATCCGTTAGGTAAAAGTCTGTTACTGTATCCCATATAAAAATCAGCTTTCTCAGAATTGATAGATTATAATGAGGTGGATCCAGAAGTCGCTTTTCAGAAGTCATTTGAAGTTTATACATCTTAACTTACAATGAGCTTAGTAGTCGACTAACCAGTCATATCTACAAAAACCTTAGTGATGCTAACTATTTTTGCGGCTATTGTAGTAAGATTATATCATTGCAATAAAATAATGGCAACCTATTTCACATCTTAATTTAGTAATATTATGCTTATAACTTTTCTTTGACAGTTGTGACTTTAATCTAAAGTAAATCGACTGAAAATCTTACTTTGATTTGAATCAAGGAGAACGCCCTACAATACCATGTATGTCTAATGCGAATGAGTCCTGTGCGCTCGATATTGAAAATGAACAAGTTAGTTAATGAAAGAAAAATGCTTCTTATATTTCATGTATATTACAAATCTAGATTTTACAAGAAGCATTGCAGTGCACCAGTAAGAGATTCACTTCAATTACTGTTGCCCATCGTTTGTCGACAATTCGCTATGTGGATATGATCTATGTAATGCAGCGGGGTCGTATTGTGGAACATGGCAAACATGAAGAACTGATGGCTCGGCCAAACAGCACCTATGTACGATTATACAATCAATCTATTCGTTCCACAATTCCATGAAAACAATTAATTTCCACAAAAATGATTTCTCTTTTCGTAATCTATAGTTTGAAGTATTATAACTGTTATATTTTCAATCGTATGAAACATATTATATAATTTGTGTTCATAGCTACATTTTAAACAGATCTATGCTAATGTCAACATAATTTCCATAAGGAGCGAAGCTATTTAGGGTTGTGAGATTCGAGTTGCATTCATAATCCACCAGTTAAAACTTAGCCCTTTCGCAGCGATATCGCCCACCAGTCTCATCGGTCTTACTATTGCGTTATGCCGTCGCATCGCCAGTATACTTGTAAAAGTGGTTTCTAAAACTCTCCAAGCGAATCTTGGATAATTCCTATGTTTCTGAACCCATCTTGTAGCTGTCTTGGAACATTATAATCAGAACATCTTGTTGTGTCCTAAACCGTTGTGAATACCGTCAATAACAGACCTTAAGATGTACATAATCTATGAAGCTCAGATCAATCAATTTTCTGGCTTGAGCCGATTTGTTTTCAAAGATTTGTTAGATGAGACGAGCTGCCGAAATAGAACAGGTCGTTAGCTTATTTGATCAGACTTAATATTTTGGATAGTATCGATACATAATAGTCTTTCGATGCAACTCTTGTTGGCACCAGAATTAAATAGAGGTGGGTGTAAGACAAATGTCTCGAGAGCAGTAAGAGCCAGCGAGTTGCAAATTTCACCAATCGAAGGAGGCTGAGCTAGGACGTGTTTTCATACAATATTATGCAAGATGAAATCATTGCCTAACTAGCCCTTTCTAGGGAATCATTCCGAAAAATGTATACTAATGATACGTAGTCCCAATGAATTTTTGAAATTGACATATGCGTTAGATTGAGGGACCTCATATCTATAGTCTTATGTATAGTCCAGATGATTTTTTTTGCTTTTCTATTACTGATTAGGGATGTAAAAAATCCTGTTTTTCTGAAAGAAGATTGTAAAGGACGGGTAGCGTTAAGAGGGAAAATTGGCCCCCTCAGAAATTGAATTTTTCACTCAAAATGGTCATGCAGAGTTTCTAAAATTGTTTTATGCTAAAATCAGCTAAATACAGTGTATATTTTGTTGATGGGCTGTCATGTGAACATAATGCTAGAGCTTAGTATTTAATCCTATAACTATTGGTCTAAGCGATACAGCACTCAACGCTTTACCTTCCATGCAGATTTTCCGCTACAGATTTTCAACACTGATCCTCAACTAATTTGAATTCGCTTTCAATCTCGTCACAACAAAACAAAGACATACTACACCTATGTTCAATTTAGCAAAGAAGAAATACGAGACAGCTGCTGTGACTGTCCAAGTGGCGACAGGTAAGTCGACGTGTGTTCTCATCGAGCAGCTGCAATTTGGTTTTTGGCTTATCAACGACATTGTAATGATATTTCTGCAAATGAACGATATGGCTCCTACTTGAATTTTCTCGATGACAGTGAGTTAGTGGATGAATTTGCTCAATCATCCGACGAAGATGAGAATGTTTTATACTCTCTTTTTTCATCAGAAAAAATAACAATAAGAATAAAGAATTTTAACTCTTTTCAGAATTATTTTGTTCAATAAACAGTCTGGTAATGGCATTTCATTTTATAGCTACATTCGATAACAACAATGCCTGTATTATCATATATAGCAGATCATCTAGATAACAGACAGACGACAGCTTTTTCGCAACCACTTATTCGGGTACTTTTGTAGTTGTTGATAATCTGTGTTGATGCTGAAAAAATGGCTCTGATTCTGCGAGAAATAGCAGAAATCGGAGGTACACAGGGTTTCAGCAAAGTCGCTTCATGACCGCATATTAAGAGTATTAGGAATTTTTTGTAGTCAGTCTTTGGTTTTTACTTGAAGGTATTTATACACTTTTGTTTAGAATTGAATTCTCTATCGAATGGTATATAAACCAACTGTGAAAGTATGTGTATATTCTGTCTAAAATGAATGATTGTTTCATCTATACAAGGACAAACGACGCGTATATAGCTGAGTACCAAAGTACAGGAAAAGTTCGATCGATCAGGGTGAAACTTGTAGGAATGACTACTGACTATGAGCCCTACAATTGCTGAAAATTTCATGTGAAACTGTCTATGTTTTCTAATTGGGCGGAAATTAACGTAAAACATTTCTCGTCCTTTCAGTGTGTCACTTGGTTGTTGTGATTTACGAAAAATTATTGGTCGTTATAATTTAACAGGAGATGGTGTCAAAAATCAAGCACGATTTTCTGATAGTGTTGGTATATTTCCAGGATTTATTGATGGTTATAATATTATTATTCTTCCTACAACTGAACGTTATTTTGAAGTATCATATGGTTGTTTAGTACCACTAGAAATTGATAATCTTTTAATTGCTGGAAGATGTGCTGCTGGCAAAAAAAAATCTCATACAGCAATGAGAAATATGGCTGCTTGTACGGTTACAAGACAAGATGTAGGTGCTGCTGCAGTCATATCGTTAAAGCATAATGTAACAACAAGTGAAGTAGATATTGGATTAGTACAAAACGAATTAATTCGTCATGGTGTGAGAATACATTAAAGAATTAAGTTAAAAAATATTTTAACAAATGTCTTCTTTCTATGTGGAGAAAGTCTCTATTTTGAAAAGTATCTCTTGTTTTGTTTTTAATAAATTAAATATTTTAAAGAATGCACCAATATAAAACTAAGAAATTCGATTCCATTATATGAAAGCCAGAGATTTTCACTAGAAAAAAGTAGCTGATCAGTCATTGTAGACAGCGAACATTTGATAATAGCATATTTTTCAAAACAACATGAAAAAAATGCATGTATAAATGATACAAACTTACGGACAGCAGTTATCAGTGATATAAAGCTTTGATTCGTTGACACACCTAGACAAATCACTGCGATGATAAAGCTACTAGTAGTAACACAAAAAAAAACAAAAATTCTATTTATTTCTTAAGTAATATTGAAGTTGCGTCAGATTCAAATATGAACACAGTCTCGAATCCGGTCAACAGGAAATTGCCATTCCCGGACCCGCTCCGTTTGGATCTCCCATTAATCTGACGGACTCTAAATGTGAGCAAGATTGGTTGTATTAACAATATTATGAACATCTCTAATATAAAATAAATTGGCAAGGACGCTTTTAAAATAACCTTAAAAATGATGTAGAGTGATAGAGAAAAAGAGTCTTTTATCTGTTAGAATTTATTCGAGAAGATCCCATTTTAATACATATTAATAGACGAAAATCATCGAAAAATCCAAAAAAGAAAGCATACATTTATTTCATCGCTTAGATAAATAATCTGTTGTTTTTAGATCTTCCATGATCTTGCTACATTCTTTTCTTTGCAATATCAAATTTTTAAATAATCTTTTCCACGGAAATGATATGATGATTTTTGGATTTAACTGGATTTATGAATAGCTACCTAATTCAACTTATAATATAAACGAATCAAACAACATCACACTACCATAATCCTACAAACATATAAATATTCTTATTTTCAGTGATAATCATTTATAAAATTTATTAATGGACATGTGACTTTAACTATAAGGAGAGAATAAAGATTTTTTTATTTTCATTGATATCTGATGATGAGAAACGTAGATGGATACTTTATTTTATATGTACACAAAGTGCATGGATGACTTTTATGTATGTATATAGTCAGAAAAGTTGATATTGAGGATGGTATAGGTATGAACGTATAATTATGCATTTTTAGATTTTGTTAATACCGTTGAAAGTAGAAAATGGTCATATACTCACGTGTTATAGAACAACATGTTTATTTTACAGGTTATTTGAAACAAAAAAAACGATATAGTGAGCGTATTGTGAAGAAAAATCTTGAGAATAGAACTAACTCAAATTATTTCTCTTTTCAACGAAAATTAACTTAAAATAAATTAAGAATTTAACAAAAGTATTGTTATCAGTTGGCAATGGACAAAATTCTTATCCAATGGAAAAACTGATACAGCATCTTTTACTAAAATAAGGTTTATTGTTGATCCTACCAAACTTTATAACTGTAAAGTTGCCTAATCAGTCAACAAGTATTGTATCCATGGTGAGTACTTGAAAGATATTTCTAATAACGAATCAATATCAAATAAATAGTATCTATCCCACTGAAAATTTCGGAGAGACAAATGATCATTTTATTAGGAAAAACTTATGAAAAAAGAATATTTTCCTTTTAGCTGCCATTGCGATTTTGGCAAAAGGTCTCTGTAAAAAAAAATCTTGTGGAGCTCTGCCCTTTTGCTACTAACTGTTAATATAATGTTACATATAAATGATGTTCAGATAGGCAAGAATATTAGAAACAGTTCTTAGAAGATGCAATAAGATGTGAAGACGCAACTAAGAAGGTTGAAATTTCGCATAAATATTATTTCATTTTGCAAACAGTATACTAATGTAGTGACTTCATGCAATTCCGTCCCATTAACTTTAACGGTTTCCATGTGGAATCCAAACAGTATTCGAATCGCTAGTTATGAAAATGATGAAAAGAGAAAATATTAGTAAATACCGCATACCTAATCATAGTAACTAACTTTTAATGCTACTTTCTGTATTATTACAGTATGATATTACCACTCAGTTTCAACGAGATATATGCATCTCATAGCTCGTTAGTCAGTCAACTGAGTGCAAGTTAACTCAACAATTAACATAAAGATACAAAAAATGGAATCTCTCATCTGGCTGTAACCACTGTTTCCAACTACCTTTCGAAAAGGATATGGCCACTACGACATCAAAATACGGCAAAATTGCGTTGAATCGTCGAGCAATCTTAATCTGCATGTTTTCCCATCCGTAGATGCTCCTTGTATGAGTGCTTCGTGACAACAGCGGTCAGAGCGGCGCCCTGAAACAAGCGATAGGCGTCTTCATGCGCTTCTTTGGAGCGCATTGTGGGTTCTGCGGTATTTTGATCACAAAGCTCCCTTTCTGCCTTTTGGTCCATCATTACGTATCAATGATTCTATCACTATTATTTATTAGGTTCTCATCTCAGATCATCTAACTTGATCCTCAGTCAATTTCATTACTGTTATTTTCAAAAGTCTAACCTTTTTCACACAAATCTTAGACATTAACTGTACTAAACTGCTATACAACGACAAATTTGAAAATCTAATCATGTTTTACAACTTGAAGTAGAAGCATGATTCAACTTTCCGATTTCATATATATTTTTTGCTGGGTCTATATACCAGGATTCGTCGAAATACTGATTCATAATGTAGCAAAAATTTCTTTTCTGCTCATGTCATAATCGCGAGATACCACATTTTTTCAAAATTATTTTCGAACTGGTTAACTCACTTGATACTTCATTTATGCTTGAACTCGGAGTAAACATCACAATGCGAAAACTAAAAGACTTATATTCTTTGTATAGTTTTCGGTAAAGTGATCATTTTTTATGTTATGAATAATTATAAATGAAAATTTAAAATATTTTAGATTTTTATTATAATCTTACAGTAAAGTGTTCATTTATAATTTTATAGATAATTATAATTGAACAAAGTTATTTACATATAATTTTATTTATTTTCGAAAGAGTATTAAACTTCTGGAAGTGCATTTATCATATATGATTTCAAAAAAAGTATTATTTCGTTTTCATATGAGAAAATCGCGTATTTACAATATAATACACATGTGTAAGCGAATATTAGTGGATATTTCCTCATCATAAAAAGGGGAAACGTGATGAAAAGCAAAAAAAAGAAAGAGAATTGAAATAACAATATGTAGGTAAGAACAAAGGCATACATATAACAAACTTTCTCATTAAGGAAAATATCGTACTTCATTAATGACGATTAAGAACAGTAAGTGGGAAAAAGAAAACCTACTCATATTGTTGACGATATATACGCAGCAAAATCGCTTGCAAGCACACAAAAAAAAACTCGCACACTCGAAATCTGTTATCACGTAAGTAAATTTTTTTTTCAAATATTGTTAGGCTAGTGACAAACTTAAAGTTGAATGACAAGAGTAGTTATAAATAAATAGAACTAGAACATACAGAAATTAGCGATTTTAATATTCACAGAGTACACATGTAAAACAATTAGAAAACTAATCAAATTAAAATCAATTATAATCAAAACAATCAAAAAAAACCAAAACCTCATTGATTATTTATATTATTTTTTGATTAAGATCAATTAAAAATTCATGAAAAAATTGAGTATAATCGATTGTTTTTCGAGAATAAATGGCAATATCTTTAAACAATTTTCTTGGATTTGCATCTATATAATCACTTTTTCATAAATTTCTTATTAATGATAATCAGAAATAACATTAGTAATGGATGAAATTTTGGGTTTTTTGATTATTTTTGACTATAATCGATTTTACTCTAATTATTTGCCCAATATTTGTTGCATATATAAGTTCAAAACGGTTTTGATTGAAAATGCTTGGCATATGCAACTGATAGTCTTGATTGAGATGACTCATACACTTAAAATAAATTTATCACAAATCAAGTCAAGCGGAATAAGGTTCTAAATCCCTACATTCCACTTACAATTGAGGTATTTGTATTGTAACCGAGAAGGTTTTATTCACTATTATAAGGACAAAACACCATGTTTTATTTATCTTTTTTCTTAAAACTTTATTTAGTATTTTACTCTTGTCTTAATTTTTATTATGACGTTTTGAGCGACACATTCTTCTTTGTGAGATGTTATACAAATAAATTTATAAATAACAACGCACGTATATGTATATACATAAGTACAAAATTTGAGCTTTGCTTTTTATTTTTCTATTTTGCTTCTTCAATAGTCGAAAGGACGACAACAAGGCGGTAAAAATGGACCAGAAAAGAAATTACATCACCTATTTTCTTCTTCGTCGTCCGTTCCACTATTGAAAAATCAAAAGAGAAAAATCAAAAAGAAAGGTCATCTTTTGTGCTTATATATATATATACATTTTTATTTATTTTTTTTTATTTAAAGCTTAGGTTTAATGGGCGATTCACCCCTAAGATGCTGACAGCCAGAAAAGAAGAGATACTACATAATTAGGAGATACACAGAAACGGAGAGAAAAGGAACAGAGAAGGAAAACATGTACTTATGTGAGCGGGTATTGCACCGCATAAAGGAATTTCGTAGACATAGTTAGTAACTTAGAAAGGTTCACGACGCAAATAGGTATGGTAAAAGGACACTGAACATGTAACGACAGTATAAATTAGAAGTGAACGAAGGTATGTACCGGTTGGCCCATAAGTAAGGAAACAAACTAAAAATTGAATATCTCCCTTACGGCTCGAACAAAGCATCTGATTTTTTCACCAGTGCTAGAGGCATGTACAAGCTTTATATTCATAAAGACATGTTTGGGAAGATCCTTTGTTAACTATCATTACTGATCTCAACAAGAGAAATTTACTTTTTCACAGATAGAAAAAAGAGTCACTGTACTGGAAAAAATTGAATATCTCCACTACAGCTCGAGGTAACGAGCTGATTCTTTTATCAATGATAGAGGCATGTTCAAGCTCTATATTTATAAAGACATGCCCGGAGAGATCCTTTATTAAGTATATCATTTTCTGCTCTATCTGTGAAAAAGTAAAATTATTTTGTTCAGATCATTAGTGGTACTTTTTAAAGGCTCTCTCTCATATCGTCCGTACGGATTTAAAGTGTGAACATGCCACTGTTATTGGTAAAAAGATCAGTTCGTTTGCTTGAACCGTAGTAGAGATACTTAGTTTTTTCTTGCTATCGTAACTTTTGGACCATATGCAGTGTGATTCCAAAGTTGGTTTACCAAAACGAAAATTGAATATTTCCATTACGGCTCAAGCAAACAGCCTGAAGTTTTTACCAATGATAGAAGCAGGCTCAAGTTTCATATGGATAAAGACATGCTTAGAAGGATCCTCTGTTAAGTATATTGTTTTGTTTTCTATCTGTGAAAAAGTATATTTTTCTTGCTGAGATCACTAGTGATAGTTAACAAAGGATCTTCCTAAACATGTCCTTATGAATATAAGGCTTGTACATGCCTCTAGCACTGGTAAAAAATCAGGGGCTTTACTCGAGCAGTAAGGGAGATATTCAATTTTTAGTTTGTTTCCTTACTTATGGGCCACCCGGCAGAGTTGGAGTACAACTGGAGTATAGTTGAGTACGAGTGGAGTAGGGTTGGAGTACGAATGGAGTATAGTGGAGTAGAATTGGAGTACGGCTGGAGTAGAGTGGAGTACAACTGGAGTAGAGTTGGAGTACAACTGGAGTAGAGTTGGAGTATGAACTCCTGGAGTAGCGCTTCTTCCCCCTTGACTTCACCAATGTTGTTGTAGGTGATAGACAACGCTGGATGACTAGTAGCCAGAGATTTTTGTTCGATTTCAAGTGTCTTTTCATAGAATGAGAGTGCACTCGAGTAGCTCTTCATGCTGTAATGCACAGAAGCAATGTTGTTGTATGTTATAGCCAGGTCAAGATGATTAGTACCCAGAGATGTTTGTTGGATTTCAAATGCTTTTTGATAGAACGAAAGTGCACCCGAATAGTCTTCCATTTTGTCATGCATTTTACCGATGTAGTTGTACGTGATAGCAAGCAAGGGATCATTAGGAGTGAGAGATGTTTGTTGGATTTCAAGTGCCTTTTGGTAGAACTAGAGAGCATCCGAGTCAAGGGGGAAACAGTTGATTATTTGATTAGATATGATTAGGAGTGATTAATAGTGATTAACAGCGATTAATGGTGATTAGAGTTGATCAGGAAAATGAATAAAAGTCATATATTATTTCATGTCCCTATACTTCTTTACTTGCGTTGTATACGGAAAACGAAACTGTTTTAAGCCATTTAATAGACTATGTTGGCATTAAATATCATTATATATCTTAAAGTATCCGAAGCTTTTGTCTGAACTCTTTTGTATTGTTTTTCAGTTTATGGGTTTTAAGAAGAAACACAAACTATCAACAAGTACATATATTTCCAAGGGGGAAATATCAAAAATCAGATTTTTTTGATTGAATGATTAAACTGATTTTTTTTTGATTTTTTTGATTAAAATCTGATGTTCTTGATTAAAATCAAGTTAACAAATAGTGATATTTATTAATGATTGCTTCTGTATATTGCTCATTATTTTTGTTCCTAACACGATCTAGATAAGCTGGACGTTAGTTAAATAGTTTTGTGTGTTTCTAAGTCTAGGATCCTGTGGATCACAATGCTCGGCATGATACTTGTTGAAATATATATCTCGTAAAAGTATAGCTGTTTTATCAGATCATACTGAATTCTTAAATACTTCAAAAGTTCAGTTAAGCAAAACGAAATTTTATTGAGGACTTGAGATGTGACAGTTTGCATCAGTGCAGATGAGCTAGATCTGGTACACCAATTCAAGCTCATCTGAAAGAAGTTGATGCTGTGACACATATTGATTCATATAAAGCTGTTCATGCGCGGAATTCAAGCATGTTTTTGTGACTATAACATTAGTTGGTTATCATTAATCCGTTAGAATCGAGAGTTCAAATAGTATACATATGCTGTCTTACTGTCCAACACGTAGTAATACATGATAAAAGATGGACAATTAATCCAGCTCTACTAGGGATGTGACAGTTTGTGGATTAATGATCTAGTGCAAGACGATTCATGATTTGTAGACAACTCATGAGCTCTCACCGAAACGTTTTCTGTAACACTTCATTGGAAGTAAAGTGTATAGTTATGTACAGCACTCGAAAGAGAATTTCCTGAAAAGAAAATAGCAAAGCTCCCATTAACAACACATGATGAAAACATAACCTAAATGCAATGCTTGACTGATCACCAGCTCACGATTCGTTAAGATCAGATGACCAATTCGCGAACTGTCACACCCATAAGCACTTGTAATGAAGTACTGAAGATATGATTTACGGGGCTAGGCATTTCCATCAACTGAAGTTGTGTTGACTGAAGTTCATCCTGAGCTTTTCTATCGAATTGAATGTAGATATGGGACGCTTTTCACTGTCCAATAGAGTCCAACTATACTAAGTCTACTACTGCCAAACGCCTGATTACGCCACTCCATTGTATGATGACTATATGCTCAAGCAGGTGTGAGTTGGCACCATATTCGTATCGATCACGATCGCGAATGAAGATATTTCATTTTTGTTGCTCCACATGTTTTTGGTGTCACTTGTCATAACTGTTGTGTTGAAAGATCTCAGCATATTTAACAGCTCTTTATCCCAGCTGCTCACAGCTTACCAGCTAGAGCTATCACACCCCTACATAGTAAAGTCCATAATCCTTTATAACAAGGTTTAAGAAACTTTCTTTCTATATTGTTTGACAAAGAAAGCAACGCTCTATTTTTGCTATGCTACTTAGTCGTACTTCAACTAATATCATGATAATAATCTTTCGATGAGATCTGCTTCAGTAGACTATGTACTAGCTGTTTTATATCTAATAGATGTGTAGATTAGACGGTCATACTTTGCATTTTAATTTTAATTACTTAATACTTTGTATTTAAAAAAAACAATATATACCAGAAGATGCAGCGTGGAAAGCTCTATAATTTACATCAGACCACTGTTTTTATATTTGCACTTTTTGTTTTCAAAATTGAGTAAAAATTCTCTGCGACCACATACAACCTACATAATGAATCACAAGTGTATACGTGCTGTTAGTTAAGGAAACAACGTGAAATACAAAGATTTTCGAAAACTAGTTGGGTAGAATTTTGTCCAATTTAAAAACAAAATGCAGCTCTAAAAGCAGCAGTCTTATGAAAATTATAGAGCTATTCATGCTGTATCTTCCGGTATATTTCGTTTTTTTCAAATGCAAAGTATTAAGCAATTAAAATTAAAATGTAACGTATGGCAGTCTAATCTGCGCACCTATTAGATATAAAACAACCAGCACATAGACTAATGAAACAGATCTTATCCAAAGTTTATTATTATGATATTGGTTGAAGTACGATCAAGTAGCATAGAAAAAATAGAGCATTATGTTCTCCTTTTTTTATATAAGCAATTATATTCATTCAACATTCATAGTTTCATTGGTTCAACTTTTATCGCATCAGGTTTTAGTTCTCTAACAAATAAAATTAAGGAGAATAAACATTAACGATGTGTTGATATCTTTGCAAATGCTGTATGCATCTATAACATGATTTTTAGTATATCAAAACTATCTGCAAAGTCGTACAGTCCAAAAGCAGGCTTCATATGTTCGAGTAGTGTAATATACTAATTGATATCTTGAACAAAAGAAATAAAAGAAACTGATTATTTTGATGTATCTCTGATTAATTCGAATTCTTTGATTTATTTTTAGATTAAATTGATTAATAATTTGATTTCATTGATTTTTTTATTTAAAACTGATTTAATCAAAAAAATCTGATATTTCCTCCTTGTTGTATTCTTACAATATAGCTTTATATTGTACCACTAAGTTATGTCTTGATACAGATAATTTTTTTTTTGTGTGTGTGACATATTTTATTGCTTATATGGTATTTTAATCTTTATTTGTAAACTACACTCTTGCTACTTTCTTTTTCGGATGCGAATATACATGGACAAACTTCAACATAGAAAGAAATCAAATATTTTTTTGTTTCATTCGCAATGCATTATATACTAATCTTTGTCTTGTACATTAGAAAGCTCGAATTTTTATTAAATAAATAGTTTTGTAAAAAGTGTCCTGGTACTAACAATACACTGATATACATATTTATACAGAAGAAACTTCTGCTTGATTGTGAATCTCTTCTATAATATTATACACTATACTTAACTACAAGTGATTAGATTTGGTCACTGTTTGAATAGGAGCGATTAGTAATGACTAATAGTGATTAATATTGATTAACAGTGATTAGTGGTGCTTAGGAGTGATTAAGTAGATTAGCGGATTCCTAATCAGTTGTTTCCCCCTTGATCCCAGTAGTCTCCGAATGTATGATGCATTTTACTAATGGAGTTGTAGGTGATAGCCAGCAACGGATCATTTGGAGGAATCGATTTTTGTTGCGTTTCAAGTGACTTTTGATGGAACAAGAGTGCATTCGAGTAGTTTCTCATTCTCTGATACACGAGACTGATGTTGTTGTAGATAGGAGCTAGATCTGGATGATTAGGTCTGAGAGATTTTTGTTGGATTTCAAGTGACTTTTGATAGAACGCGAGTGCATTTGAGTACTCTCCCATGATGTAATGCACTGAAGCGATGTCGTTGTAGGTAGTAGCCAGATCAGGATCATTAGAAGGAAGAGACTTTTGTTGAATTTCAAGCTTCTTTTGGTAGAACGAGAGTGCACTGGAGTAGTCTTCCATTTTGTCATGCATTTGACCGATGTAGTTATAGGTGATAGCCAACAATGGGTCATTTGCAGGAAGACAATTTTGTTGGATTTCAAGTGTCTTTTGATAGAATGATAGTGCATTTGAGTAGTTCCCCATCTTGTAATACACCGAAGCGATGTTGTTGTACGTTATAGGCAGGTGAGAATGATCAGTAGCCTGCGATTTTTGTTTGATTTCAAGTGTCTTCTGATAGAATGACAGTGCGTTTGAGTAGTCTTCCATGATGTAATGCACGGAAGCAATATTGTCATAGATTGGAGCCAGGTCAGGATGATCAGGAGTGAGAGATTTCTGTTGCATGTCTAGTGTCTTTTGATAGAACAAGAGTGCATTCGAGTAGTCCTTCATGCTGTAATACACGAGACCAATGTTATTGTAGGTAGGAGTTAGGTCTGGATCATTAGGAGGGTGAGATTTTTGTTGGGTTTCAAGTGTCTTTTGATAAAATGAGAGTGCATTCGAGTAGTCGCGCATTTTGTAATGGACTGCACCAATTTGGTTGTAGGTGATAGCCAACGCTGAATGATTAGGGGATAAGGAGTTTTCTTCAATTTCACGTGTCTTTTCATAGAACGACAGGGCACTGGCATAGTCTCCCATTTGGGAATAAGCACGGCCTATGTTGTTGTAGGTAGTAGCGAGCCGTGGATAGTCGAGAGGGAGAGATTTTTGTTGGATTTCAAGTGCCTTTTGACAAAACGAGAGTGTATTCGAGTAGTCCCTCATTTCGAAATGCATTTTACCAATGTTTTCATAGATAGTAGCCAGTGATGGATGATTAGCAGGGAGAGATTTTTGCCGTAGGTCTAGTGTCTTTTGGTAAAATGAGACTGCACTGGAGTACTCTCCCATAGAGTGATGCGCTTTACCAATGCTGTTGTAGGTAGGAGCGAGATCAGGATGATTAGTAGGGAGAGAGTTTTGTTGGATTTCAAGTGTCTTTTGATAGAATGAGAGTGCACTCGAGTAGTCTCCCATGTAGTGATATGTTGCACCGATTTTGGAGTTGGCAGTAGCTAGCAATGGATTATTTGGAGCGATATGTTTCTGTTGGATTTCGAGTGTGTTTTGAAAGAATGAAAGCGCTTCTTTATAATCACCTTTGCTAATCTTGACATTTCCAAGTTGGTTGTACAGAGTAGCAAGTGTTGCTTCATAGCTGATGGAGGCCGAAGTGAGCAATGTGTGATAGACGTTTTCTGCCTGATCGAATTGCCCCATACGGCTCATCAGAGTACCCAATCGATGCAACCCTGTTGATCCTGATATCTCTTTGCGTATGTGTTCCGTGAGAACTTTGAGCAGTTTATCGTTGTCACCGCTCAATGTCAGCTTCACTTCCCATAATCTCTCCTCGATTTGGTTCATCTGACTGATTCGAAAAACGGTATGCATGGAGAAGAGAATCTCTTCTTCCTTATCCGAATAATAACTAATGTTATTTAATGGAGCAAATGCCGTTGATGATGTAGTTGGATCGACTTCGATTTGATACAGAATACCCGTGAAATCGGGTTTCGTTCGTGCACTGTCTGCAGAGACAAAGGAAACTTGTCGATCGGTGCTCGTCGATAAAAAATTGTTGAACGACACGAGACCACCCTTATTATTCTTCAACTTTTCAAATTCGGCATTTGACATAACCTGACCTCGATAGACGGTCATTTTTGTTGTTTGATTAATTTGTGAATGGACGTGTTCAATTTGTTGGTGGAGATCCCGAATGAAGAAGGCCATACTGAGAATAATCGCAATGTTTTGTGTATTCAGAGCTCTGTTGAGTAGTGAATAGATAAGCCATTCTTTTGTGTACCACCAAATCGGGGAATGGACACTATAGTCTTGGTCAAATTCGTCAATATTGCTTAATTCTGCATCGGTGCTAGCATACTCGATTCGCAGAAAGTTAACAAATTTTCGTTTATCTTGCTCGTCGTATTCCATCTCAAGCAGGATCTCTTTCAGCGATTGTGAATGTATGAATGATTGATCGAGTTCGTTCAAATCAATAGCTGAAGATGCGGTGAAAATACTGATCGTAATCGAATTCAGCTCGCATTTTCGAATGTTCCATTTGAGTTGCCTACAAATTATTGAAATGTCTGTGAAAACACCTTTGACTTTTTTCCAATATTTGGGCAAATGTTCATGTTCATGCTTGATGCTGTTGTCACAAAAGATGTAAATGGAATCCAGTTGAGGTAGATTCGAAATGCGTGGTACGAGGAGTTCAGCGAAAGCACCCGACAAAAGGAGAAAAACTGTCTGATCTTTGACATTCATGAGAAAATCAACACATGGATCAGATTCATTAAATGTTCGAATTGAATATACTATACCATCAAGGTGAGAGCTCAAGTCATCCATCTCACTAACATTCGAGTCGAGCCAAATGATGATAAAGTTTTCGCTGATGTGCGTTGGTTGTTGTGGAAGCATTGGCGTCGTATGTCTAGCCACTTCGGATGTCGACATAGTTAATGTGCTGAAATTTTGAGCTGGTTTTGTTAGTCTACTACGGGAATGAGAAGCGTAAAAAAAGATAGAGCAAGCAGCGAAATATCTCGCCGTATCTACTTGAGTGTAGATATCATTAGAGTGACGTATATTCGGCAGGTGAGTCTATTTGTTGTTTCATTTCGCTTTCCATGGTTCTTATCTGTTACCTCGCTGTGAAAACTATGACTTGTATGTAGAGGTATGAGCTGACGCCTAGATCGGCAGCGCCTGAAAATCTACCATGCGTGTTCTTAAAAAAAATTATTTTCAAGAAATTTTCAAATGGAAAATAGAGAAAATGATGGTAGAAAGCTCATTGCTACGTAACTAGACGAGAACATCCTCAAAGACTAATTCTGAGTGTCAAAAATTCTAAAACATCAAGAATCTATTTTTGTGCCTCGGCAGCGGCTGAGAATTTTTCCTAAAAATCGGCTTACACCTTTACTTGTGTGATAAAGCAAATGCCTATATTACTTTTTTATAGTTGATCTTGCTGGAGTATCTTTTACGAAATCCAGCACTGGACACGGACCTTTCTTTTGGTATTTTTACCATAGTTCCGGCACTATTGAAACTTTTTCTTTCCTCCCATTCCTCTCTTGCATAGATAGTTCCACTGCATAAAAAAGATCCGCTTGTGAAATTATTTTTTCAACGGAGATTTATTTCTTATTTTCTTGCCTTCTTTCATCTGACGAAACGTTATGAAACTATTGTAACTATTGTGTTTTATCTAGTCGGTCGCTTGTTTCATTTCATTAGAAAAGATCCACTGGTGGGCCTGTTTGGTTAAGAAACATATATCTTCTAGTAATTTTTCTTTTTCTCTGATTACATAAAATGTTTCGTCGAAATAGAGAAGATTCTCTTCTACAGTTTTTCGTTCACTACAGTTCTCTACAAAAAGAATTATTCTAGTTGAACAGAAAAATGCGCTGGAGAACTTTTGGTGGAAAAAACAAGATCATATACCATCGGGGCCAACTGTTGCCCCCCCCCCTCCCCCTACTTTTTTTCTTATTTTGTCTATATTCTTTTATTTATTAATCTGTGAAGTAGAGCGAGGAAGTATGAGTTGTACTGCATCTTATGACATATTGTATCAGTCGCACGTGCACGTGCTGTTAATGACTACGTCTTCTGTTCAGTCTTTTTCTTTTCCTTATTCATTCATTCATATGTTCGCATCCACCCTCACCCTCAAGCATATGGCCGATTCACTTTTCTGGCTCTATGTTTCAATACTCCTATTAGATTATGTTTCACACCACAACTTTTATTGGTCTGAAGAAAAACATTCCCGACACAAATACCGACGTCAACAATGCAAACATCGAGACCACCGATACAAACACAGATGATTTTAGGTTTCTAGAACCTATCCTTTCAGTCTATAGAAAACGATAAATAAGCAACCAGAACATAAATCGAATATAAAAACAAGTCAAAATGAAACAAAAACAAAATCTCTACCAGCAGGACCACCAAAACCGAATATTCCAACTGGCAATCATGACTATGCAAGAAAAACATCTATTACTACATGGACATGTGAAGATGTTCAAAACTGGTGTAGTGAGAATCAGTTGGAAAATAGCTTGAGCGATCAACTAGTTTTGATGGTCAAAATTTACTTGTACTTTGTCAAGGTTTATTGAATGATTGACATATATAATATATTACTAAGGGAAATGATTCAAATGGATTTGATGTAGCTCCTTTTAAAAATGAAATTGATAAATTATTATCAAAAACAATGATAAAACATCGACAAAAAAGGAAACAATGCAGAATAAAACGTTTTTTTATTGAAATTATCAATTAAATAAATCTATAAAATCGTTTAGTCTGTTTTTATTCCTTGTTTTTTCAAAAAAATATTATAAAAAGATGATAAATGAAGTTTTAAAATAGAATTAAAGAACTGATTCAATTGCTTCTACAATTTCGTCATTTAATGGGTTAACTTCACTATTCCATGCAGCTATAAGATGACCCTTTCGATCAATAAGATATTTATGAAAATTCCATACTGGTAAAAAATCTTTTCCACCAGCATCAATAATCCATTGAAATACTTCACTTGGTTTATTTACGTCTTGCTTGTTTGTTAAAGGAAAAGTCGTTTTATATTTGCTCTCATATAATGACAATACGTGTCGTTCATCACCTGGTTCTTGTTCACCAAAATCATTACAGGGTACACCCTAGGAATAAATAATAATAAGAAACTTTTCTTTGATTATATTGAAACCAAGGGGGAAACAGCGGACTTCAAGATTTCAACAGCAGACTTAAAATTTTTCAATAGGCTTGCACAGACTTCAGAGATTTCCAAAAACCTCATGAGACTTCAAGAGAATTCATAAGATTTTAAGAAAACTAAAATCAAATAAGCATTCAAGATAACTTGAAAATCGCCTGAAATTTCTGCAACACACAAAAGTGCTACCTATTATATGAAGATAGCAAACAAATTCTATACTTTTGGAGTTCTTTTTTGTGATGTGCTTATTGTTGCAATTTTTTAACCTAATACAACTAATTTGAAGAACATGATCACACATATCGACGGCATATTCTATAAGACTTGAGCTTACGCATACTTTTCATAGATATATACTAGTGCCAGTTAACTGAGTACTAGTAAGACTGGATATATATTTAATTAATCTATGTTCATTAAATCATCGATTGTTTACGTGTAGTTACAGATCCTCGAGGCCTATATTATGGGGGTACCCAAAAATCCTCAAGATCTATTATACAGAGGTATCCATAGGTCCTCAAGGACTATTAAAACAAGCATTTCAAAAGTTTTTGAAAAACTGATGATGCCAGTTGATTCCTAGACCCAGAAAAAGTTTGATCAAACTTTATCAGCATGGTAATTTTGACCATGTTGTTTTTTATCTTTGACCTTTAACCCTGGCAAACAAACATAAACTTTTTTTTCTTCATATGAACCTGGTTTTAGTTGAGGGAATAGAAGTTCACACTTTTATCAGATTAAAATTAGTGAGAATCAGATATTTTCATTGATTTTCTCGCAAAGTTTTCGTGAACTACCTGGGAGATTCATGGGTGTTCGGATCCTGTCGGATCTATATAATTTCAATTGAATTCGACCCGGATTTTGTCGGAAACAGGATGAACTCCGACGCGGATCCAACAGAAAACGATCGGATCTACAGGTCGGTCTCAACCTCTTGAGTAAATGTATTCCAAAAATACCAAAAAACTTCATAAGACTTCATGAGACCTCTAACATTTCACAAGACTTCAAGGCTAAAATTCCGCTGTTTCCTCTTGATTGAAACTTTCAAACTGATATGCGAAGAATATAGAAAAGATAAAGCAAAAAAATTCTTACTAAGACAGTAAAGTCTATATGTTTGTATCTATGATGTAATTCTTGTAACCCATGCAGTTGTGGGGTATATCTACATTCACTAGCTGTATTAACCAGTAAAATAACTTGACGACGTAATTGATCCACATTTAATGGTCGACCTTTAATATCAGTAAATTGACGACTATATATTGGAGGTTTCCTAGTTGCATCATTAACAGTCATGTAACGAGGAGAATTAGGTAATTTACCAAGTTGAAGCGTAGTCAACATGTGTTCCCCTCTTCTTGAATATAATAAAAGTGTAGCAGCTAAAAAGAGACTAGAAGAGATAACTATGGTACTTATATTGACCGACATTGTTTTAATTTGATAGGAAAAAATAAGTAGAAAGAGTGGCAAATTTTGAATTGATGGTGTAAGATTAACATAAGATGAAGGTAAACATGATGATGCAAAAATTTAGGCAGCATTATCAGTCGAAGTAAAGGATACAAAGAAAAAAAGAGAATTAAACTAAATTTAGTGGATTGATTGTTTCTAAAAGAGGTTTATATAGTGTTAAATAACGATCATAATTTATTCTTTCAATAATATTAATAAGGTAAAAGAGTCATTTTCAACTTATTATAAGTTTTTATGAAATGATTCCCCACTTTAGACTATTGATTTGGGTTGAAATTTTCAAGGATGACTGATGCTGTTGAGAAGTGTCTCTGGTAAAAGTTTCAGTCCTATAAGTCGTACTAGGCCGGAGTTCCAGCTGGCTCATGACCCATTTTGCAATCGATATAACTCAATCATATTACGTGCTATAGAGCTCGGGTTGGTTTCAAATTAAAGCTAATGTCAAGGTGCAACTTTTGTACGAAGAGAACTTTGAAATTCAATCCCATTAATTTTTATGAGCTTTTTTGTGACAAGATCTGCAAATTAGCATAAAAAATGGTAGTAAATTCTGCTTTTCTCAGCCTAGGAAGTAATTATAAAAAAAAACCGTTCGGACAACAGTTTACTCTCGTTAATACCTTTAAAACAAAACAAAATTGGATATTGACTGAAACTGGAGGGAGCTATTTCCATTTTCCTGTCTGAAAAACATGTTCTGAGAAAAGCGATCAATAAATTTAGAAGTGGATTTTTTTATTCAAAGTCGAAAAAAACATTTTCAGAATGTTGCCCATTTTCAAAGGAAAAAGTGCATATATAAAATCAGTTGTTCTTTAGAAATTATAGAGCTTTTCACGCTGCCTCTTGTGGTATATTTTGTTTTTTTAAATAGAATGTATTAAAATAGAAAAGCAATGTTTCTCAAAAAACATGGTAGTAGCGTCTCAATCTCCTTTGGGAGGTTTATTAAAAGTTGGCCTTTTTGGGAAAACGACATATATATTCTGAAAGAGGATACTTCGGCGCATTGTTCTATCCTAAGATCTTCATGTCGACTTTTCTCGAAAAAATGAGTTTTTGTAAGGGAGGTTCTTAAATGAACAAGTAACGCTCGTCCGAGGACTCGCTCGGCTCTTTCTCGTAGAGAGGGTATTTCTGAGCTACCAACAGAGAAAAATTTTTAAAAAACTAACGTCAGATTCGAGTTGCTCGACCCTGAGTACCCTTTTGTCAACCCTTATAAAGAAAATTTATTTTGTAAAAAGAGTGATCCTCCGTGTAAAAAATCGATCCGAAAACAAATGATTAGTTAAAACAAACATCAGATTTGGATTCCCCACTCTCGATTACCCTTTGGTCATGTTCTATTAAAAATAGTATTTATTAATTAATAATTAATAATTAACTAAAACTAACCCCAGACTCGAGTTCTTCGACCCTGATTACCCTTCGGTCAAGTCTTATAGTGAAATCATCCTGAATCGATGTTTTTTGACCCTGTGGACATACAAGGAAGCAATCAGACAATTTATGTTTGTAAGACTCTTCCCTACGAGAAAGAGAACAAGTAACTGCTCATCAATTGCTTCAATTGATTCGCTGATCGTTTTCTGAAAGAACAGTATTTTTTTCTGAGATAGAAAAACTAATAAAGACTGTAGAATGTTTTGCTTTTCGACATCACTGGTTACTGGAAAAACTACAGTCAGTCCTCGCGTTTTGTTTCATGATAAGCGTCAGTCAATGAAAGCAAGCAAGCCGGTTGTAACTCGATTAACTGCACTCCTTATTTTCATCTAAAGTACCAGCAGTTATGTTAGTTAGAAGTGGTTGAAGCTAGGGGAAACGACGGATTTTTGGTATTTCGAATCCCTAAAAATTCAGTTGAGATTCTGGGAGTGCGACGGGAATCCCGAGAGTACAATGGGAATAGCTATGCACCAGTACCAGTGACACTGGGTATATGCTTAACTAATCTATGTTTTATTTGTAGGGGTACTACCGAGTCCTCATGTCCTATTATATAAGCTACACTTAGGTCCGGATGTTTGCTTAACCCCCTTCCCTCACGTCTCTCCAGAATAAAATCTCAGCAAGCTTTTATTCTGTTTTGAAAGCTATAGGTTTGGACATGGGTACTTATTGCGCTGGATGTTTCTCATGCTGCTGTTAGGATTTAATTAGCACATCGGGACAGAGTTTTTTAAAAGCTCATAAATCAAAATTGTGAATTTCTCGGAGAATTGTAGTAGTAATTGTCATGCTTTCGTAGAAAGCAATAGCTGGTTAAAGTAACATTTATTCGGAAAACAGTCGAACTTGAAGGAATTAAAAAGAGGTTTCTATTAGACGCATATGAAGATAGTTCTGTTGCACGACTTCAATATGGGAGTCTAGGCGCCGTTCCGACACGAAATGAAATACATCTTACTTATTGTAACAGAAATATGCAAAAAGGGTCTCCCATTTTGGAACGATAGATAGTTCAGACTTCTGAGTGTGATAATAGTTTATATCGTAGCGCCCAACACTGACATTGGTTTTTAAGAGTAAGAACGTCTTGCATAATTGGTATCGATCTCATTCAGTGTCATATAACATCTATCTTTTCGTTTCTGTCAGTCTTTTCGTGGCAGTCTCACTCAGTGTGATCGGCCCTCTATCTTTTGGTGCTTGTTGGTCGTTACGTGATACTCTCACTTACGAGGGAACCATCTCAGATGTGTTCCACCATTTGAGCTGATAATGTGACGTCAACCAGGTCTCAGTGAGATTAGCAAAAGCCTGAAAGAGTTTCTGCCCAATCACTTTCGGAGGCGAGTTAAGGCATTTTGACTGATGTTTTGACCATTTTTGCGATATTGGGAAAAAAATCAAATAACGGAATTTAGAGCTGAAATTTTGTCCATAGATAGGTCTAATCATCTTTATAATATCCTGAAAATTTCAGCTGAAAAGAATGTTCCTCAGTCGAGATACTAAATTATTAAGAAATCATCGGTTACCATAAGATAAGGGGTAATAAAACCAGTTTACTTAAATACTTAATGTCTCGACAAAAGAACATTCTTTTCAGCTGAAATCTTCAGGATATTGTAAAGATGATTAGACCTATCTATGGACAAAATGTCAGGTCTTCATTTCGTTATTTGATTTTTTTCCAATATCGCAAAAATGATCAAAACATCAGCCAAAAGGCAATAACTCGCCTCCAAAATCGATTGGGCAGAAACTCTTTCAGGCTTTGGTTAGTCTCATTGAGACTTGGTTGAGGGCATAATATCAGCTCAAACAGTGGGATACATCTTAGATGGTTCCCTCGTTAGTGTGATCTGCCGTCTATCTTTTGGTCCGTGTCAGTCTTTTCGTGGCACGCTCAGTCAGTGTTATCGAACATCTATCTTTTCGTCTCTGTTAGTCTGTTGGTGATACCCTCGGCGGTGATGATGTGATGAGTGCGTTTTTCCTTCTGTATCTGTCTTGCCGTGCCACTCGCGATTAGAGTAATGAAATGAGTGATTCTTTCAATTTGTATCAAAATTTTCAGGTATCATCAGCTCGTAAAATATGCTGGAAGAAGCGCATTGTCGGATTGCCGGATCCTGGGGATCTCCAACGGATCCTCTGGATCCCGCCGTATCCGGGATATACGGAATCTACTCCCCCCCCCCCCCTTGACGATAGGGCTTGGTTTGATGTAGGGATGTGCAGTTTCAGTTTACTGATGGCTGACGTCACTGATAGTGACGCTCAGTCAACGCTGATGACATCGGTGACAGTGCCAGCGATCACTGGGACCGAGTGTCACTGAAGCATTGGATGAAGTCGGTGAACCGATAACGTCAGTGACAGTTTTACACCGGCACTGGTGTACACTGATACTGATATTCACTGATTCTCAAAAATATTTTAAGGTTGTTTGTGATCGATGCTTTAGGAGTATTAAAAGATTTTCATAAAAGTACATCACTTTCCAATGCGTATGTCTTAACGAATTTTTTTTATTAGAAGATTACGGTCAAAATTTCATTATTTTAAATACTTATCACACATAATTCTGAGTTTCTTTTTTATCTAAACATTTCAACATTAACACAATATTATCTATTTATTATCAGAAAGAATAACTATGAACAGAATAAACTAGTTTAGTTCTATAAAGGTTAGTAGTAATATAGCTGCGTCTAAAGAATCATATATAAGATACAAGCAAACTAAGAAATTTCTCGTCTGTATATGACACGCATCCATTTCATAATAATGACGATGGTATTCGCTTAAAATTTATTTTATGTAATATAATAATTTATTTATATATATAAAGAATATTTGTCTGTTCGCTATGCATTCAGTTCCTGTAAAAAGCTACGATCACCAAACTTTCCACGATGCTTCTCTATGACCCAGGGAAGGTCGACGAGAGGTGGGCATGGTCATCGGAGTGTGGGTGAAATCTCACCCAGATAGTGCTGTGATAGCTAACATTACCAAACTTCCCACGATGCTTTCTTGGGTTGAGAGGTAGCTTTAAAGAGTGTTTTCATCAATAATAGGAGTAGAGAGGGGGTGCCTGGGCGAAATTTCACTCAAGTCCTATCGCAATGAGCTTTACGTCAATTTTCCAGAAATTTAGCCAATTTGTTATGATTCTAAGATTAATCATTTTGTATTGATGATTTTTTGGTCTAAATGTGAAAATCGAAGGTTTGTAATAGGTTGTAAGAGAAAAATGTATAAGAGTGTTTCCTTGATTCGCAACTATGATGTATCCATTTGTTTTCTACGACTCACAGAAACAAAGTATTTGTTCTTTTTCTTGACTCACAACGATAGTGTATCTATATATTTAAAGAAGAATGTTTGTGTGTTCGCTATGCATTCAGTCTCTGTAATAGCTAGCGTCACAAAACTTTTCACACTACTTCTTTAGCTCCTGAGGAAAGTAGACTTGGGTTTGGAACCACTAAATGGGGTGCGCGGAATGGGCTGAGTGAAATTTCATCTCGATCAATACAGATCGAGATTCTGATGAGTCTGTTCGCTATGGATTTAGTCATCGTGAGAGATAGCATCACGGAACTATTTGCATCCGTTTCTTGAGTGCTAAGAAAAGTCGGCAGAGTGATTGGGGGTGAGAAAAGAAGGCGTGCGTGAAACTTCGTCCAAGTCGTAAGAGATCGTGATTTTACTCACTTTCTAATCAAATGATGTAGTTCAATGCAAATTTGAGAGTGATCGTGTTCAGAGTGGATGCGAGTAAGGATGTCAGCTTGAGCCCGATGAAAAGAGCCATGTTGAAGATGCCTGACGCATGCCGGTAAAAGTCCTATCCAGGAGGTTTCAGGTGTAACGCGAAAATTTCTGTTGCAGATACTTTACTCACAACAGGGAACAGTCCTGTAGAAGACGTGCTATGTGCAGCAGAAAAAGTCGAGTGCAAGATGCAAAAATTTAACCATATTCTCTTTTCATGGGGTACCTCTGCTAGTTAAGATATAAAGAGAAACAGAAAAAAGTGATTGGTGTTTGTCTATCTTCTTTTTTACAGTGATATAAATCAAAGGAAACATGAAAGAAGACGAACAAGATGGCCGAATATTTCTTTCTTTCTTTTTTCAGTTACTTAATACAAGACACTTAATGAATTGATCTAAAAGACAACTCTCTTTAAGGACAATTACTTTTACTATCTTGGTATGTGTGGAAACAGTAGAGAGATGGGTGTCTGACCGAATGGAGTATACACAAGTGAAAAGAGATTGTAGAGAAAAATGAAGAAAATGATAAACAATACTCGACGTATAGTCTTTATAAATAGCCTTGAACATAGAACAACACTGTTATCTATGACCACAATTTGCATACAAAAAAAACATCTTTTGTTTAAAATGTCCATCCGCAAGGTGTCCTATTTTATTAGACGTGGGTTATAAATAAGTAGGATAGATATCTATGTCAGTGAACATTAGTATCAGTACACACCAGTATCGGTGTAAAACTGTGTCACTAACGTTGTCGGTTCACCGAGTTCATCCAGTGCTTCAGTGACACTCGGTGTCAGTAATCACTAGCACTGAGATGGCACTGTCACCGATGCCATCAGTGTTCAATGAACATCACTGTCGGTGATAACTGTGTCAGTATTTCAGTGTCCTCACTGAAACTGCACATCCCTAGTTTGATGTTTCCATGACTTTTTGTTGTAACCTGACTATGTTTACCCATGGAATGAAAGAATAAGTAGTTTAACCAGGAGTTTAGATTTCGATCAGGTGACCGATGATATCTGAGCTCCCAACCGATAATGACAACTTGCGTCTGATAATTGGTAGAGAATCATTTCAAGTTTCGTTTCCGTTAGTGATGGGATCGGCTCGTGTTTTTCAAAATTTAATCCGAATCGAAACTAAAATCTTTAAAACCGAACTGAACTGAAATCGACGCAAGTTTATAGAACGCTGAATCGAACCGAACCAAAACCGATATAGTTTTGAAAAGTTATAAACCGAACCGTTCATAACACTGGTTTCTGTTAAAAATGCAATTTATGGTGAGAAATGAACTATAGTGCTTAGGCCATCGACAAATCTGTATTCGCTGATGCCAGTGTGTTAAAGAAGATGTCCAGGAAAACATGTAATCCTGGGAAGCAAACTTGAAAGACACGAAAAATTTGAACACAATAGTGGAAAGTATACAGAAAAAACAAAAATATATTAACACGTATACGCTAAATTTTTTGATTTTTTGTTATATACGTCTTGTAAAACTACAGGCTCACGCTGCTAGTATACCTGATCAATAAAACTTCCCCTTTATATGTGTAGCATTTCTAGTATTTTAACTAATTACCACATCTTTCCATCCACATATTCCTTTCAACCAATTATCCAGAAAACCAGATAACTATTTAAATTTGAATAAAATGCAGTTTTTCGTTGATTTTCTTCATTTAACCAATTTGAGGTAGAATTTTCAACGTTTTCAAGCTGTTCACTGTCGGTCATTATCAGTACAATAGAAGAAAATACAGAAACAAATACAAAAGATCAATCCACTGCAGATACATCAATTCAAGATAGAAGAGAAAATTCTACCTCAAATTCGTTAAATAAAGAAAATCAACGAAAAACTGCATTTTATTCAATTTTTGACTCAAATTCGTATTACTCTCAAGTTATTTCAAATAGAAACTATTTAAATTAATGCGACAGCTAGTAGAGGTATCGAGAATGAAGTAGAAGGATACAAGATACCATGTATCTATTAAACACCAGTTAAAACGAATTTCTCTAAATCCATAGAACTCATTATATAATATGAAGTGATCATAGTCCCATTTATCCTATACGGGAAAAGGACATTTCGCACCAACTTTTCATTACGATCTCCCGGAGTAGATGTTCGTTACGATTTCCTGGCATAAAAAAAAAGACCGGATGTTCGTAATGAGTTTACCGGGAGTTCGGAATGACAAAAATCAATTAAAAATACAGGGTGTTAGAAACGAACTCCCGGTACTTTTTTTAAAGGCTAAAAATCATTTCCGAACACCCGATAACATGTCCAGGAGTCCGGGACACCTAGTGCGAAATGTCTCTCTCCCATCCTATATCAAGAACATCTATAAACAACTATTACAAACAATTCCAAAGTGCATCTAGCAACTCCTACTCTAAAAATGAGACGTATATCTAAATATATATATACCACATATAATTCTAAAGTCCCCCCTCGAGACTCACCCATATTAATAAAAGGTGGGCAGTCTCTTAGCTCCCCTAGTCCCACTATTCAGTTTGAAAGTGGGAGTTTTTTTCTTATCCTTCAAACTGAATTCAAATAGACCATTATATGGCCAAGGAGAAGATAAGAGAAATCTTATCAATATTTTGTTTTTTTTTCTTAGTGTGTCCTTGAAATAAACACTATATATGCAAGGTCCATGAAAGTATTCATTGTGGTTTTTATATTTGATAAGGGTTTATGGTAGAGACCTGCGGAGTCAAGATTTTTGACTACGAAACCCGACTCCGACTCCAACTCCGAAAAGTTTCTTTCCCACGACTCCGACTCCACCTCCGACTCCGAAAAATTTCTTTCCCACGACTCCGACTCTACCTACAACTCTGAGAATTTGTTTTTTCTCACACCAATTCTGACTCCGATTCCAATTCTTGACTTGAAATTGGAATTAGTCTAAAATTGGTCTGAAATTGGCTCCAGATGGATAGAACTCCTCCGGAATTGGGTCGAACTGCGTAAACGTGGTATGAAATTCGTATGGGATTAGCTTCATTTGGTTGAAATTTGTTGGAATGGGCTAGAATTGACTCAAATTGGGTCGAATTGATATTGAATTGATATGAAATTGGCTTTAGGTGTCTAGGATTTGTATGGAATTGTCTTGAATTACTGTAATAACTACCGTAGTTCCACGCAATTCCATACGAATTCGACACACCTAGAGCGAATTCCATAGCAATTCAATACCAATTCGACCCAATTTGAGTCACTTTTAGCCAATTCCTACCAATTCTTACTAATTCTAGATCAGTTTCGAACAATTCTATACTAATTCTAACCAGTTTGAGTCAATTCTAGCCCATTCCAACAAATTTCAACCAAATGAAGCTCATTCCAACAAATTTCAACCAAATGAAGCTAATTCCATACGAATTTCATACCAAGCTTAACTCTTAACCCTCCCCTCCCTCCTGCCCTTCGCCACTGGAGTAACCAGTTTTAGATAAATATAAGAACCATGTAATTCAATAATTTTGAAAGCGTGTGTTAGAGTGGACTCTCTGAGCTACCTATTGGTAAAAAAACGAATTACAAAGCTCATGAGGTTGAAAAAACCATAAAAAATGTTTTTTTTCGATAAAACCTTTCTACAAATAGACGAGACATCCCTTGAGAATATGTTGTCTGATACATGACTAAGATAATGTCTACTACTGATATCAATACCTTTCGAAAGTTTCATAAATAGCTAGGCATGTAAGACATACGCAGACATAAAATGGTCACTGAAGGGTTGTTAGAAAATGAAATCCTAGCTTTTCGACACCTACAAACCGGTAATAGAATTTTGTTTATACCATGTAGAATGATAAAGCAAACCAAGGGGGGAAAAGAGGTGCCTCATGGATCCTAGTATCGATGAGAATCCATAGGATCCACCGGGATCGATGGTGTAGGTTTTCACCAGGATCCACCGGGATCGATAGTGTAAGTTTTCAGCAGGACCCACAGGATTGAAGGCTCCAGGCACCGTTTTTTATCCCCTTGGAGCAAACAGTTCTCTCCAAATACGACATTCTTGAGCTCTCTACAAAGTTTTTTGGCCGGACTACACCAGTTTTACAGAAAACCCAAGATAATTTTTTCAAGTCGATCTTTCTATCCCCTTCAACAAAATACTGCAAAACACAAGAGAGAGTCTGATCAATCTGTCGATGGTTTTGGCATATTCAAGGCATCAATACTCTATTCCAATGGTTGTTTCATCAGTGGCTCTTTTGGAACCGCTATGGAAGGGGAGGGGAAAGAGTAAAGGGTTAAGCAATTTCAGCCAATTCCAAACCAAGGATTGAAATTGATGCGTCCCTACATAATATAGCCTTTGGAGGCTTATGGGTACTCCGGTAATATAGAACTTGAGGACCTAAAGATGCCCCTACACTATAGGACTTACAGACCGAAGAGTACCCCCAGGGGGAAAAAGTGGTACCTGGACCCTTGGATCCTGATGGATCTTCGTGGATTTTCATGGATCCCCCTCTGATCCCCATAGTTTCTCATGGATCCCCATATGATTCCCATGGATTCTCATGGATCCCCATGGATTCCCATCTGATCCCCATGGATTCCCATGTATTCCCATCTGATCCCCATGTATTCCCATCTGATCCCCATGGATTCTCATGGATCCCAGGATCCATGACGCATCGCTTTTCCCGCCTTGATAAACTACTATAAATTATTTACTAATTTTAAACATCACCTCATATCTTTTCCCTCTTTAGAAACGCTTAGAAGACACAGTGATACACACGAATATATATGTATACGTATATCGGCTGTATTTCTGCACATATAGATAGAAGGATATTCTAAGGTATTGAACTATAGCTATGGGCAACAGGGCGTTTATGCGTATTTTACTCATATAACGAAAAAAGTTTTTTTGATTAGTCTCTATAAATCGGCTGCCGCTTCAAAAACCAAAATTTCAATCCATCCTATACTTCACAGAAAACTTCAGCTCATTTGGCTAGAGAACACTCTAAAAGAATATACGTATTACCGAGCCTGTACTCAAAGGAAGAATCTTTGGGATTTAGTACGAGTTTACCCAGATGAAAAAAGATTAGTCTGTAATCTCCTAACTCTCTTTAATTTCGATAAACCAGTATGAAACCACAAAGGTTCTTCTTCCAAATATAGATTCGCTAGTACACTTATCTGCTCTAGAATGAATGATAAAAATATTCAAGTTTTTCTTTGTCTAGTGAATTTCTCACCTTCCTATATCTTTCGGTTCGGTTCGATTCGGTTCAGTTCAGCGTTCTATAAACTTGCGTCGATTTCAGTTCAGTTCGGTTTTAAAGATTTTAGTTTCGATTCGGATTAAATTTTGAAAAAGACGAACCGATCCCATCACTGCGTCTTCATTAATACTGATTTCATGCATCTTCAAGATAAAACAAAACACGTACGTACATTAGTTCGACTTCTCCATACCTATCCTGCATAGTCCCTCGAAACTTATGGGACGCTCTTAGATAGGCCATGAGATGCTATAAGAACTAGCTCTAGATAGTTCTTCAAGAGTTACGCATATTAGCTCTAAAAAGGACATGATGAACAATGGACACTAGTGTTACCTATTACATGAGGACCCAAAGGTACTACTCTATAGTAGGAGATGGAGATCCAAGAGTACCAGCTTACAATAGAACATGAGGATCGAAGGGTACTATTCTATGGTGGGAGATTAGGGCCCAAAAGTACCATTCTTATGTAGGACATAAGTACTGAAGATTACTACCCTAAAGTAGGACATGAAGACCTACGTGTATCATCCTGTAGTAGGACATAAGTAGAGATATACCACTCACGCTCATGAGCGTGAGCAGTACACCCCTAGCTTTGACTCTAGTTAATAAAATAATACCTTATTACTTATTCTCCCCTTTCTTCATTGATTTGAAAATAATAATAGTGAGGTTATATGCGATAGAATTCGGAGAACAGAAAGAATATGTATGCGAATAATGCAACGAAAAAATTGGTCAAGAAGAAAAAGGAGGAGAAAAAAATCAGAATCAATGGTAATGTGATAATATAGGATATTAAGACATACAGAAGAGTAAACTACCTCAGCTCAGCTTCAGTGGTTGAGAAACAGGCACCTAAATGGTAGAAGACTTAGTGCAGTCAAGGGACCCAATGAATCGCTTCAATCCACACGACTTGTAAGAAATAATGTTAAACGAATGATGTTGCTAATTTCATATTTTTCTTTTTTTAACTCTTATTGGATTAATTGTCCTTCATTCGATTTAATGAAGAACTCTTCTTCTTTTTTTTTCTAACAATATTCTCATGGTTATGTTCTAACCTTCAGGAACCATTTCTGATAATGACGCGGCAACGACTTATACGTGTTTTTTTTCTTCATTAATACTTTTGTATTAATTAATTAAGCAGAATATGACCAAGAATACTTTTGTTGATGTTATAAAGTAGATGTCTGATATTTGTCTTTATATATGATGTCGTTCATGCTTGGTTGAACATTTGATATTTTTATGATAGATATATAAATTAATGATCATTATTTTTCTTTTTTGATTGTAAGCATTTATTTCTACGTTGCCGATTTGGAAAAATGGAAAACAAATATCCAACTAGTGATTCCTATGAAAGAATGGCTAGAAATCGAAATGAACCGTAAGAATAAAGAATTTTTAGCAAAAAAATAAATTCATATATACATATTTAGTAACGATCGAAGAGACCTTCGTTCATTGGCTTCAAATGATAATATTCAGGATCGATTGACTGTAGTTCCATGTGGTTCATCTGGAACTACAGGAGTATCTAATAGCCTTATTGGTGATGATAAGGTGATTTATACAAGTAGTTTGGAAGAAACAAATAAAACGATTGCAAACTTGGCTGATACTATTTATGACGATCCCGATCCAGAAATTATTCGGCAAGCAGTATGTGAAGGTGCACGAACATATGAACAACGAATTCTTGTTCGATATCTTCAACCACCACCTGTTCCAGAACCAGGAGTAATGAAGCAAATATTTACAAGTGCAATCTTACTAGCCTTTGTATAATTTTAGCCACTCATTATTGAAGAAAGATATTCAGCAGAAGTATCAGTGCTTCCACCACTTGTCATAAAACAACAAGCACCAGATCTTCCTGCACCACCTCCACTCATCTTACGTGAACGGCCACCGACACCACCGCCCGTTATTCGCAGTGAAACAAGTTAAAAAAATAAAATTTAAATTACATAGATAAGATTGATGAATGTATTTTATTTTACAGCAACTCGTGTAATAAATGCTCCATATGCTTCACGACGATCCATTATCATTCAACGTTTACCAACTCCTCCAGAAAAACCACGTAAAAGAGTTATCTTCAGTTTTTTTTTGTGGAACTCACATATGTTTTCGAAGAAAATGGTTAGTGTAAGCTTTAAGTCGAAGTGCCTAGAACTGCCTTTCCCTACACCTCACGGACGTGACAGATACCCTTAGTAACTCCTATCACAGACTGTGACAGACATGATTATATGAATATGTGAGTTCTACATTGTAGCCCCAAAAGGGCTGCACTGAGAAGTTTTTTCTTTTAGATTGCTGTTTTTTTTGTATTTAGGCGATATTCTAATTGAACGATGGCTTCCATATGGACCTCAACCTCCACGTCGTACAATTATTCGACAAGCTTGTGGTCCTGCTATGACTCAACAACGTAATAAGATTATTGAGTGTGTGACTGTTGAACCACGTGTCGTCCGAAAATTTAAAACACTTCGTGTTACTGACGAAAATCCTGACGATTATGTGGCTCGTTATGGGGGATCACTTTTAGATTCAACGGCACTTCTTCAAGAGGCTCGTAACGCTGGTGTTTATGAAGATATAGTAATTTTATTCAAAAAATCTTCAAAAAAATATGAACATTTTTTTTATTGTAGTCGGCTTCTGCACTAACATCTTCATCATATCGCCATGTTGATGACACTACTCTTGGTTCTACTTATTATAAGGAAATAACCCATCGACGTAGTCCATTTTCAGATGGAGATTAGTTACAAAAGAAAGCTATATTGATTTAACAGTAACAAGAAAATGATTATTTTTCATTTTACATTGTAATTTCGATAAATTTATTATTATTTTCAAGATATTATCTACAGTAAAAATAAATGAAATGATTAGCAAAATCCACATAATAAACACAACATTTTTCTTTAATCCTCTCTCTTTTCCATGACTAAAGTCTAAGCCTGGAAGGCCTGGATTATCACTTTCATTAATAGCTATCGACAAATTGTGAACAGATCAAGGGAGAATCGACACTTCGGGATCCTGGTACTCCAGATGAAACTCCGGTACTCCGAAATATCGATTTGCTATTGACTGTCTACGAAAGTATTAAACTTAGAATCATGCTTCGTTGATTTCCTAGCAAGGTTGTATCAGAATGTATATGTAGTAGGTAGTGCATGATATATGACACATTCACGTATTTGGTCTTTTCGTATGCGGGGAACGGTTTGTTCGAATCCAATCCCATGACAATATCGAGCGAAGTGTGCCGTGTGCTTTAACGCTAAAAAAGTGACTCCATACACGTTTTTGGTAAGGTTGGCGCCACGCAAAATTCAAGCAATTTTTTTCTGAATTTTTCACGTAATTCGATGCAGTTTGATGCGCTGAATCCGAATATGTATAGTTCATTGAGATAAAAAATGACGTTCATGTCAAAAACAGAAAAATACTGCAAAAATCTAAGGTTACAAAAAAACAGGTTTTTTACTAGGAATTTGATAATAGGGTTTTAAAAATTTTTGCTATAGCTTTGGAAATTTTTTCTCTTGATTCAACATCAAAAACTGATTCTAAGACACTCCTTTTTTGGTCGTTCAGTGCATATCTTTGTTATTAAAAAAATTCGTTTTTGTCAACACAGACTAATTGAGTGCTTCTCATTAAAAATGCATCAACTCATTTTCTAGTCAAGATAGACGTTTTTTTCTTTCACCATTCGATTTGTTGGACGTCCCAGATATCATCTACGTATTTTCTTTCCTTAATCAACTTTCGTTTTCAAGATTTCATCATTATTTTTCGATTTTTGCTATCGTACAGATGTTTTTTATCTGTAACAGCATTTTTCACTTAAGGGGGGAGGGTACCCCTTCTAAACATGCTCTGAAATTTCGTCAGTTTGTAGAGACAATCCCCAAAGATAAGGATATCACAATAACTCACGGGTTGCGTAACTGTACGAGGAGTAGTAACCTACGCAAAAACTCAAAAAATCGATTTTTCCATGTATTGTGTGGGTGGCCTTAAAAGTAATTCATGCCAAGTTCCTCTTCCTTACAGTCTTCTGGAAAACTTTTGCTTGTAAAAAGTTGTTCACTATATTTGTCTCCATCGGATAACACATTTTTGGTTAAGCAAAGATGTTGCTTTTGTAAAATCTGTGACTCAAAAGTGGTTTTTGACGTGAAAATCAGTATATTTTGTGGAAAAAAACACCCTAAGTTCTGCAAAACTCAGATAAAAATGTTTGCATATGAATTTTTGAATAAGCTGTATCCGAAAAGGAACGTTTAAATGATTTTCATGCAACTTTTCGAAAATCGAAAATTTTTATATTTTTGCGTGAAATATGCTGATTTTCACGTCAAAAACCACTTTTGAGTCACATATTTCACAAAAGCAACATCTTTACTTAAGCCCCCCCCCCACTCAAAAATCGATCTCAGCCCAGGAACGTTCAAATGGGCTGAAATTTGGAGCATATGTTGGCGCTGAAGTGAGAAGGCTATGGTAAAATTTTCAGCTCGGTTTACCGACGTTTGACAAAGTTACGAACCAAACAAGGATCAAAAATAGCTCATTTTGGTACACGGATTTCTCGGTTCAGGCTCTGTTAATATATTTAATTTTTTTTTGTTTAAAAGAACATCTCAGGATGCAGGTCACCACAGAGTCCTTTTTTTTT
>JAJEKB010020553.1:201660-227947 GCA_022393335.1 Macrotrachela quadricornifera | reverse complement strand
TGGCGGGACGGGGCGGTGACGGTTTCATTGCTGAATTGGCGGGACGGTGGCGGTGCGAAACTTTATTGACGGGGCGGGGCGGGGCGGTGGCGGTGCGACTTTTTTGCTGCCCCGTCCATCTCTGGTATCTATACAATTTTATGAGGGTGAACCATTTCTGCTGAAAATGGAACAATTTCTCGATTCATTGGCCCAAGTGTCCACTATTGATCAATACACGATAATGACTTGATAAATCAATAATAAAATTGACTTGGTTATATAACTTTACTTTACTTTATTATTCGGGTAAAGTAGATCTACTTTACTTTACTTTACTTTATTTTTCGGGTAAAGTGGATCTACTTTACTTTACCAAATAAAGTAAAGTGAAATGCTTTACTTTACTTTACTTTTTTCAAAGTATAGTAAAGATAAAGTGCCACCCCTAGCAGATAGGCATGTTGCATATATGATATTCTATCTTTAGTCGTTCGAATTGATAAAAAAATGTTACCATATAGTTTTATGTTGTTATTATTTTTGTTGAACACAAATCATGAATTTGATGCTGGTTTTCTTGAATTGAGATCTATTCGTCAAAAAGATCAAGATGCAACACATTATGGTATTGCTGTTTGTGCTCTTTGTAAAGTTACTATTAATTATATGGGATCGGTTTCTAAAATGGATAATGTCAATGGAATATTGTTAATGATATTATTAATGTTGTAACACAATCTTAAAGTGCGAATCCATGGCAATTTGCTACAATAGTTAAAACAATTGCTTCGTCGAATAAAAAAACCGATTTAAAAGAAGTATTTAAAATAGAAAGTCATTTGAATAGTGAAATATTTCTTACGAGGGAAGTCCACCAAGGGTTCCCTCGCTTTTGAGCTAAGACTCACGAGGGAAGGATCCCAACTGTCCAATCGCTTTTGAGCCGAGATTATGTGCATTATGTAGACCCGAATGAGTTATGAATAGCCTGGAAAAAGTTCGGGCCGCTAGCATATTGCTATGGAGATATTGCACTTTTACAGTATTCTTTAAAAATGAATACCGTGGTCCCCCTCAGAGATACCAAAAAAACTGATTTTCGGATTTCGACTTGAAACTTTGAATAGAGACAGACCTCAATGAGAATAGTTTATTGTAAATGTTTTTAAGATTTTGTCATCTGCTTTTATTTTAAAATAAGGGCATCAAATCTGCCAGTTTATAGAGACTAGCTATTCATAACTGTATCCTAAGGTAGGAAGGGCGAAAAAATCTGAAATAGTCACAGTAAACTATTTTCATTGAGGTCTATCTCTATCCAAAGTTTCAAGTCGAAATTCGAAAATCAGTTTTTCTGGTATCTCTGAAGGGGACCACGGCATTCACTTTTAAAGAATACTGTAAAAGTGCAATATCTCCATAGCAATATGCTAGCGCCCCGAACTTTTTCCAGGCTATTCATAACTCATTCGGGTCTACATAATGCACATAGTCTCGGCTTAAAAGCGATTGGACAGTCGGGACCCTTCGCTCGTAAGTAGTACTACTAACTAGCTATCAGCGCCGCTTATCAGGACTTTGACTTTTTAAATTTCGCTTGCATGAGTCTTTTGAAGCTTCTAAACATATGCGATAATACTGTATATGTAACCATAAAATCTAAACAAATGTTCCAGCATCTGAAGTCAGTTTACATCCAGTTAATATCAGCACTTAATCCTTTACTTATTTTCGTAGAAGAGTTCCCTTAAATCAAAAAATTTCTTTTCTGGAATTCCTGCATCCCACTCTAAGACTCTAGCGTTATAAAATCAGTACCCAAGAATGCTTCAATATTTTCTTGCGAAGTTTGCATGGAAACAGTTCATAAAGTGGGCTCCAAAAGAGGCACGAGAAATATCAAAATATATAAATATTCTTCTATGGAATTAGAATCGTTAACCACATGCATATCGCATATGTTTAGAATATTCAAGAGACTCATGCAAGCGAAATTTAAAAGGTCAAAGTTCTGATAAGCGGTGCTGACAGCTAGTTAGTTGTACTACTTAGTTCCAAAGCTTGAGCTCTTAACTCGCTTATAAGAGCGAGAACGGCCAAACACACTAGCAGGTATATCAAGGATATATGAAATTTCCCATTATCTTCTACTATACAACAACAAAATTCTGAATATGTCAATATGTAGAGCATTGATAATAGTATACATCACCAAAGTTTCATCACCTTAAACCTTATGATTAAAAAATGACGAAATAAAAACACATAGGTATTGCTTCAGAAACCCTCATTTTTAATTTGAGGGCATCTGTATTGTGACGTTAATATCTCAAGAAGGAATAGGTTTTAAGAGCTGAAATTTTGTGTATTTTCCTAGGACATTTGTCACTATAGATGAGGAAGATTTTCATCAAAATCGATGACGCTCATTGAGCAGGGTTCTAGTAAAAATGTCGTGACTTTCGTGTATTCACTCCTAGATTGACTATACAGTATTTAGCAGAGCGACTTGAATGCTCTGATACGGCAGAGTGAGTAAAATTATTTTCCGAGGAGTAACACTGATTTTAAATAGCATCAATAACAAATTTTGCACCAAATGAAAGCGCATCAAAAATACGATTTATGAGTGTAATTATAGCATCATTTGTTTATGTAATTATTCAGATGTCTTGAATTACATGCCACAATGCACTCATATTTGACGATTTTTATTCTTCATGAACATATTTTCATAAAAAATAATAGTAGATTCTTAATCTTCATCAATAACTGAAACTATATGGATGTTCTTTGTATACGTATATTTCAAATAAAAAGAAATTTTCGAAAATTTCTGATAATATCCAATGTATACCACAAACAAAATGATTTGAGAGCAATTGTTAAACGGAAATATCTCGATTTCTGTATTACTCAACTCGATTTTTGATGATGAGCACGAATTTTATATAAGAATTGTACGAAAATGCGTAATTAAAATAACAAAAAAAATGTAAAAGTTCGGCCAAGCGAACTTGCATATTTTAGTTTTTGATTGAGATTAGGAATCTGCTATTATTTTTTGTGAAAATATGTTCATGAAGAATAAAAATCGTCAAATATGAATGCATTTTGGCATGTAATTCAAGACATCTGAATAATTTCATGGACGATAATTGCTGTAATAATACTGATAAACCGCATTTTTGATGCGTTTTCATTTGGTGTAATATTTGTTATTGATACTATTTAAAATCCCAGTGTTCCTTCCCTGGAAAATATTTTCACTCATTCTGTACAGTGGAAATACATTTGGGCAAATTAAGCAAAACGCAGAAATATGGAGTTTGTGTACCACATAGTTTTTCATCGCATCAGCTCCTACACAGGGTTGACATGTCTATCGAATTAACGACGTCGCATCAGAACTATTAATGGCCTCACAGTCGTATTAACGACGATGAAAACTGAGTTTTGTATGTTAATCGCAAGCGCAAACGACAGTGGCTGGGAGCTGGACAAACAGCTATAGCAACACCTAAAGATGGCCTTTAATCATACAAGATTATGCTGAACGTTTGGTAGGGAATAAGAGAGATTCTTATCAAGAATCGTTGCCAACCGGCTGCATCATCACTGCTAATCACTACTGTGAGCAAGTAGACCGAGTTGCAGCAACACTGCAGGGAAAGCAATTAGTATTTGTTTTTTACATAGCAATGCTAGATCTCACATTACAAAATCGACGCGTGAAAAATTATTGAAGCTCAGATGGTTTAAGGTTTCGAATATACCTCATTCTCCAGACTTAGCTCTCATGGACTAATAATTAATTTGTTCTCTTTCTAATCATTTGGGCAAGAAAAAATTGGACGACGAGAATGACCTTAAAGTAGATCTCGTCGACTTCTTCGGTCAATAGTCTCAGGATTTCTACAAACGCGCGACTTTTTCTACCAAATCATTGGCGATAAGTCACAGATAGTAATGGAGCACACATTGTTGGAAGGTAGTCATAGTCTTAAGTTAAAACATAAAAAGAAAATTGTTGAAAAACTGCAAAAACTTTCTTTATAACATGCAAGCTTACCATACACCGTAGATTTCAAAATGAATACGATATAGAAATCGTTTATTTAATATATGAGAGAAAAAAATAAAAGAAACCATATATTTTTTATCGATGTCTGCACTCAAGCGTGTCAACGTTAACATCAATTAACTGTCGATATTTTTAAATAGAGGATAAAACGAAAAGAATACAAAAAGGGATAAATAAAAGCGGGTAGCGCATATTAAATAGACCTCTTAGTATTGTGCATTTTCTTCACTTATGATTGGGCATAGACAAAAACATTTTTTATAGAAAGATTCCTTGTCAAATTTTCTACAAAATGTACAAATTCTTATTATCTCAAATACGTTTCAGTATTTTGCGACATGCGATATAGTCGATTTGTGCTGGAAACATAAGTTTCAAACAAAAAAGTTTGTAATACATAGTTGTATGTGAAGTAAACAGAAACGGCCACAAACTATTCAGAAAAGTTTTCTTTCATAAAAAAGATTTTGTAGAGCTATCTATGCTGATTGTTCTAGTAAAAGATGTTTTGAATTTCATTGATAAATGATGATATTATAGTCGAAATACTAAACAATCTTCAAATGCAACTTTTTCTGGTCAGTAAGCGTGAAAAGTCGATTAGTATATCTCAAAACGACAATATTGTGGATAATATATGAGATAATATGTGTTGCAGAAGAAAGCCTGCTCTAAAAAAGCCTTTAAACAATTTTTCACATCCACTCGAATCCTATGAATAAATCTGCTTAGAACATTGTAGCGAGTATTTTCCTGGAAAACAGATGTTATCGTCTCCTGTATAGTATACAATGTTACATGGAGATTTCTGCAAAGTATTTAAATGTATTTGACAATTCAACTACACTGTGTTCTAGAGCAAACTTTTTTCTACAAAATCCACTGAGTCACATTTCCTCATAGTACAGCAGTTTTGAGATATGCCCAAGGGGAGAAGTGCTTACAATGAGCACCTCAACACATTTTCAGCACTTTTTTTGATAAATTAATTTAGTTCAATTATATAGAAATAATTCACAAAAAGAACTTTATTTTCAGTATTCAAGAACACGTTTTGTTTTAGATACACACGGTGTGAAAAGTCAAGTCTTTAAACAAAAATAAGTATTAGAATTTTTTCATAATAGAGAATCGAACAACAAAAACCTATTTAGAACCAGAGCTGCACGGGGCATAGTTTTTTTACACTCCCGCCCCCCTCCTCCGGTCCGTGAACATCTTGCCCCATGACCCGCAGAACCCCGAGAATTTTTTTAAAAAAACCCCTCGCCTCATGTTAAGTTAGCCTCCTGCCTTGTTCCGCTCCGTTATGACATTATATGACTTTATAAATTCTAAAAATTTTGTATTTTTATGATGTCAAAATTGAGTTAGTCATGATAGTTGCTGGGATTTCACCCTCCTTCAGCAAATACACCACTCGCTTGGTGTTTTCACAAGTTAAGAGAGACATATCCATTGAGATTTCGAGAAAAATGAACACAATTCTGTTTACAAGAGGTTTTTTCATCGATCACCCGCTCCGCCCCGCCTCGTGAAAAATCACGAGGATCAATGGGGCGCTCCGTGCACCTCTGTTTGGAACAAAAAGAGTAACCTTTTGTCTGATCGTCGTTGAACACGTTGCAATCGATCATTTGACAGGCGACTTTTATTCGTTGTTAACAGCCAGCAGGATGTCGGTTTATGAATGTATTTTACTGATGAGTCAATATTAATTTGAAAATATTTTTTCATTTGCTGTGGATTTATTCTATCGCATATTCGACATCCTTTAAAATTTTGTTGTGAGATATTAGAAAGAGTATTTGATATGATGTTTCCTTCATCATCATCTGAATCTTTATCAGAATCGTCATCTTCTCAATAATCTACTATTGTCGAACATGATTTACTTAGAATTGTTTTAATAAATTTACTTCATTGAGGTAATGAATAAATATTTTTATCTTTCAATAATGAAGTCATATTAACCATTGAGACATATTCTTGAACTGTTTCAAATGCACATTTAATAATTTTTTCAATATCATATTCTGCTATATTTAATTGTTGAATATTGTTAAAAGAATAATTGGGTATTTCTTTACTATTTTTACAATGTTTTGGAAAAAAACTTTATTCTTCCATTTGATCACCGCGACCTTTAAGAGAATTCATAATGGATATATTTTCACATCTTTTCAAAAATGATTTAACACTAAAATTAGTAATAGATGAAAATGAATCCACAATTGAACGAGCAATACGAAAAGTATTTTTACATATTTGAGAATTAAAACAAAAGGTATTTAAAGCTTCAATTGATAGTTTTTTTTAATAACTAACATAATTATAAAAATTAATGTATGTGCATTTATTTCGATGCACCAAAATGTTGGTTTTGTAATAAAAGTTCTCTGTTTGAGTTTATTTTTGATTGAGAACTATTATTAAAATTATTAGATTTTTTTGCTAATATTATTTAAATCTAAAAATTGAACCCACGAAAATCATAAACGGCATATGCAGACAACAGTCCATATATGGAATAAACGTTCTTCAATGGTTGCTGACTTATTTATAAATCCATATATAAGTAAATTCAATAATCTTGAATATACATATGTACCTTTCGTATTATCAATTTTATTCAATAAATTCAAGACTAATTCAGATGATATTCTCAAGCAAGAAGAAAAATTCTGGCGATCTTTTTGATTAACCTCAGATCTTATGAGATTGTATTCGATTTTACTGCTTGATAATATCAATTGAATAATTACCCATTCTCAAACTTGCTACCAAAGAGAGAAGTCTGTTACGAAGTTTAGTCAAGATGTGTTGAGACTTGCATAAAAAAGCAAGACCAAGGTTCAGATATTTTTATAGCAAATAGATCACTATTCTTGAATAAATTCAAATTAGGCAATTTAGCAAAAAAACCGGAGCATAAACGCATTGCTTTAAGATAACGAGAATCGCCATCTGTACTAAAACTGATCACTCGTGTATCCTGAATTAAACTTTGATTATAAATAAATAATCATCTTTTGATAACATCAATTGCTTCGAACTAGTTATTCGAACCATAAGCAGATAAAATAATAGGAGATGCAGATGGAGTTAAAAGTTTTGCCATACAAAGATCTATAAATTTAGATATATGTGTTTTATCAAACCAATCTTTCAATACATCAAAACTTTCTGTACGAAAAAAATGCAATTGGGGTAATCCATTAACCCTTTGAGGACCGGTGGATCATTTTTAACCCACCTAATTTTTAGTAAAGAAAAAGTGTTTGGTTCACATGAAACTATAAAATATGTAAGGTCATTAAGGTTATAAATAAGCGCATGTATCATGTAACACTTTTCTTTTCTTTCTTTCCTTCTCGCATATAGATTTTTTTCAAATATCCTTTGTTCTTGCTGGTAAAGTACAATGACGTCATAATTTCTCTCTTCTCTGATCTTTTGTTTTTCGCGAATGTTCTCATTCTCTCTGTGAAGTATATATATTTTTTCGTTTTCATTGATGAATTTATGCTGCTCTTGAATTTACAAAAGATACCATTTCTCCTTCAAACTTTTACTCTTTATTTGTGTATATCGTTTTTACAATATAAACTAACCAAATGAGATTCTATGAAAACAATGAACTCGACGACGAGTCTTATGATTCATCTGCCAGTGATGATACTAGCGAAAGTGATCTCAATTTCGATTCCGACGAGCTAGTCGATAATTTAGATGAACTTGAACTTTCTGATGAAGATTTGGATTTACATGCAGAGGGACTGAATTCAATCAATGAAGGTTACATCAGGGATAGCGGCATGACCTCAATCTATCTCAAAGAGCAAACTCTAATTTCAGTCTTTAGGACCCTTTTTACTGAAGAAATTTTAAACCTAATCACTGATCAAACAAACATTTATGGAAAAGAAAAGGAGCGAAATAACTATCAGAAGAAAACAAGTAACTGGAAGGATGTGAGCAAAAAAGAGATTGAATCGTTTCTTGGGTTGATTATTCTAATGGGTATCAATAGCGTGCCAAATATGAAACTTTATTGGAGTAAAGATATGATATTCCATAATACGTTTATTTCTTCCATCATGTCAAGAAATCGTTTTGTTCAAATTTTTTATAATATACATTTGGCAGATAACTCATTGGAACCAAAACGAAAATCTAAAGACTACAGTAAAATATCCAAAATTAAGAATTTTACTGGAATTTTAAAGGAAAATTTGCAAAAAAATTATAGCCTTGGCGGCTATGGTACAATCGACGAAAGTATGATAAAATTCAAGGGAAGATCAAGCCTCAAGCAATATTTACCTAAAACACCAATAAAAAGAGGTTACAAAGTTTGGTGCTTATGTGATCCAATTACTGGTTATTTATTCAACTATCAAATCTATTTAGGAAAAGAGGAAACCAGTGGAAATAGAACACCTTTGGGCGAACGTGTTGTTTTCGATTTTATACCCGGTCATAATTTCCAAGGAAAACATCCATATTTCGATAGTTTTTTCACTTCTCTTAGATTATTAGAAAAGCTAAAGCAACAGAACATAAAAGCTTGTGGAACTATCAGACCAGATCGAGCAGGTATTCAATTAGATTTTGCCAAGAAGAACAAAATGGAATGAGGAGATTGCAAATCAATGATCACATCGAACAGCATTGTTTTCATATGGATGGACACCAAACAGGTTGTTTTGGCTTCGAATTATCATGACAACGAAATTGTTTCGATTTCCCGTCGTTTGCAAAATGATCAACGCACTACGAGTGCCTGTCCGAAAGCAGTAAAAGATTACAATCAGTTTCCACATGGAGTTGATCGATTCAGTCAAAGAATCTCGTGCTACAATATCGATCGCCAATCCAAGAGGAACTGGTTGAGAATGTTTATTTATTTTCCAAATTCATCTATTTCCAATTCATTCATTTGTTATAATCAATTAGTTCAAGATAAATTAACATACTTGAACTACATCGTTTCATTGGCGAAGTCTCTTTGTTCTGGCAGTGAACGAATAAGTCGTGAAAAACCTCCTTCTGAAGAGAAATCTAGACTAACATCACCAAAAACTATCCTCAACCTTGATAACGAAATGCATTTGCCTGTGACAGCAAAAAGAAGAAGATGTGCTTATTGTAGCACCAAAGAAGCAGACTTTCGATCCAACATCGAGTGCTTTACTGGCAAATTACCACTTTGTTTAAAAGATGAAAGAAATTGTTTTTTCGATTATCATAAGATTTTTATGTAGCCATTTTGAATTAAACTGAAATAAAACAGCTAAAAAATATGTTTTTCGATTAAAAAAAATTCGGTCGTCATAGGGTTAAGAGCGCTCTTCCTAATTCCGATGGTAAACTAATTTTTTTTTTAATTACGAGGCTCTAGATAAAATGCATACAAAAAATTATCTTTTGAGAAAAATATTTTTTTCACGCTTTGCGTTTTGAAAAGTACAAAAATTTCCTTGGCAGTTTTAAAGATCACGTCGAGTTCTATCATAATCCAAAGGATCACGAAAACCCAACTATGATTTAATGAAATTCATAATATGATAAAAAGATACTTGAAATCGATCTTCAAAAACGTGATCCTAATACAAGTAGGTCGCTATAGACAATATGACGTTATATAAGTATTGGAAAGCTTTCAAAATACTAACATTTTAATACTTAATTTTTATTCATATAGTATAGAAAGTAATGATTTGATCGAAATATTGATCAGATAAGTTTTCATGGAAATTCTACAAGATTATGTAGTAAACTATACTGTTAATTTTCTTCTATTATTAAAAAAAAACAATAAATGATTATTTCTTAAAATATTTAAATATATTTGTTGTTATGTGACATAAGAAAATAATTTCAATCCATTAAATGAGTACTCCGAAAAGAAAAAAATTTTCTTTACTTAAATTTTCGCAAGAACATGCTATTTAAAGTTTAAGACGATAATAGAGATGGTGCATAGGATTATATATCCATTGAACTCACGTCGTTCGGTTTCGAGATATGCCTGTGAATGTCGTCAAATTGTCTGAATATTGCATTGGCAGAATCACGGTTAATCAATTGTAAAAAAGTTTCTTCTGCCGTAATAATAATAAAATAGTGTCAAATATTATAGTAATTTAACGTCCTGCTTATCAGTTACCTTTCAGCATGTGTAGCAATTGCATGGGAACTGATTACCATTCAAATTGATCACTCAAATAGTGTCTAATGCAGCATTGTTTGAGAATATTGTGCGGTGTTACTGAGCAGTCATTTAGTACCTCGTTAGATATTATGTAGAGAAATACTAACAGAAACCAAATTTGTTGTAGTTGTGTAGGTATCTGAGGCTAAGAAAAAGCAGTTGGTATTTGAGTGTATCAGAAAGGTTTAACTCATGAACTTTGAATGTGTTGTGGGTATAGATGAAGATTTACTCATCGAATCCATCATTCATTGATTTACATATTTATTTAAACGTTGATATAGATCATATAGAAAATGTTGAAAATTATCTGCAGCTATTTATGCTAAAACAGTGAGTAATGAGAACCATTGTATGCTTGTTTCATGTATCAAATCAATAAATAGTAACATGATTTGGTTGGCCGTAAAAAGGTTGAAAGGAAAAATGTCGACAAAATAAAGAGAAAAAGTCGAGAGAGAAAAATGCCGAAAAAGAAATATCAATTTAAAAATGAGTATACCTTGAATTTTGTTTGATTTACGTTTTCTACACTACTCCAACAATTCTGATAAGGAGGAAATGGCCGATATAGATGCCGACTACAATGAGCATGAAGATGCAGCAGATAATTTACTTTACGACTTCTCACTTGAATATATGAAAAAATCGGTCTCCTATCGCAGTAAAAAAAATTCAAATACAGGTAAAAGAAAACATAGCTGGAGAAGCTTTCATAATTCCTTCAAGAACATTCCAAACCGAACATAGAAGTACATGATTTTTCAAATACCGTGATGCTTATGGTACAAACAATCGAAAACTTGATGAAGTCGACAGCTTCATCTACAACTGCTTCGAGAAATTCCGAGAACAATTGTTATTTATTCATGATATTGATTTAAAACGTTTGCTGTAAAGAACGTGAAAGAAGCTGGTGATGACACTTTCGTTGCAAGCGATCATTGGCTGCACAATTTCAAGCAACGTCATGATATCTGCAGCAGAAAGATCACGAAGTTAGTCACTAAAAATGAAGTTGAGAACAAAGAGACTATTAATTAAACTACTGACGATTTTGTGCTTCAAGTTCAGAAGAGACCGCAAAACATCATTATTACTGATCAGAGTGGTTTAGCTTTTGAAATGTATTCTAATCGAACACTTTCCTTTGAAGGCTAACATCTCACTTTGGAAAAAGTACGACTTGTTCATAATACAAGTGACAGCTACAGCGTGCAGTTAATTATTTCACTATCTGCTCATCAAATACGTCCACTATTTATCTACTTTAAAGAGCCGAACGGTCACATGAGTGGCAACATTAAACGGAAGCTCTTTAAAGCCGATAGCATAGTGGTAGCCTACAGTAAATCTAGAAAACTTACTACTTCTTTGATCGAATACTAGATCAACAACGTTCTGATCCTACGATTAGAGGTATTAAGTTTCTGCTATTATCAGACTATTGAGAGTAGGTAATGTGTCGTGAAACTGTATCAGTCACACATTAATAAAAAATGTATCTCTTCAAATAGAATCACAACAACAAAAAACTATTACGAATATCACAAAATGCATTTATGAATCTGTTTTTAACACGCTACTAGCAAATTGTTTTTTGATTGAAATTGATTTCATTGGATTATTGAAGATAAATATATGTGAAACGTATGCGAAAGTTTGGAAAATGTGTCTCATCAAAAGATGTAGTGATAAATGTACCAAAAAAAATATTGTGTCGAACAACTGCTTTTATGTTCATCAGTCCTTCTCCTTTTATACAATCTGTACCTCTAAGCGAAAGCGTATTGATCAAGCTAAGCTGAGCAGCTCCGCCCTTCTCCGGCTCCGACGTCAAAAGATGTTCATTTTTTCTTTCTTTCTCTTTTAATAGATTTTCATAGTTTTTCAAGTGACAACAAATATGAAATACTGATGTAATTGAAAACAACTGAATAACAAATGAAGAATGTCTAGTGTAGAAGATCGGAATTGCATTAGAGAAATGTTAATTTCGCTAACACTTCTTTCGTGAGACTTCCTCTGTGTGATCAAACGGTGAATGAAAATATGTTAAAATCAGGATATGAACGAATAGGTTATAGCTGATTGATACGTAAAAATATAGTTATGTATGAGTAGTTTGTTTTTAACCAAAAGCGCACATAAGCCTTTTTCAGTGAAGAATAGCTGATATTTATATGTGATATTTAGACAAGAGATGGAATATACCTAAGTTGTCATATAAAGAAAAGAACGAAAAAACCAATAGAAAATACTATGAAAATACTCGATAGAAGGAGAGAAAGAGAGGCATTGCTGATACATACATTTAAACAAAGAAAGAGATTTAACACATGTAGAAAATACCTTTAACGCAAATGTAACTCTCGTTCTCATTTTCCGTCCGGCTCCGTTAATAAGTAGAGCCGGCTCCAGAGTCCTCCAACTCTGCGATCAAGAGAGAAAACGAGCACAAGATGTATATCTATATGCATGAACACAACAGAAACAGCACATGTCGAAGAGATACACAAGAGTGCATAGAAAAGAGTGTACATATGTGTTTGATTAATGAAATATATGGAGAAGAGATAATACATTCATATGTGTAAGTTGATAGAGAATATATACACAGCTTGGCATATCTATCAAACCATCATATGCAACAGCTCCTGTGGACATCTGAAAAACTAATTCATCTAGTTAGCGTATCATGAAGTCACAAATTATATTCGATTACAATAAAGGGAAATAAGGTACAGATTTGTCGGATCAGCTATCGGCGTAGTAAAACATGTCTCAGACAATGTGTAAGATGGTATAAGAAGGAAGCGTTCGAATCGATATTTCAAACATCAAGAGTGAATAGCTATTTTATAGAGAATGGAAACTATATAACAGGCAGCATAACCATTATATAGTTTCGTGAGGTTCTTGTACGATATTTACTCCTTGGTACATAATCCGAAAATCGGAAACCTTGTCTAAGACAACAAGCAACAAGCCAAACGAAGTGCAAACTCGCTGATCACAAGCTCGATGATACAGAAGGATCTGGGCGCAGTGTCCGTAGGCGCTGCATCGGTCGCTATGAGGAAGGAAGGAAATAACAATTCAAGGGATCGAGCTAAATGGCAACAAAGAAAATAAAAAGTTCCTGTTCTAACTGTGTGAAAACTTTTTTTTCTTGAATGTTTTTAGAAGAAGCATCAAATTATGAATCAAAAGAGTCAAAAAATACTGAAGACAAAGCAGGTAACACATTACATTTAACTTTCTGGCTAGGAAAAAAAGCAAAAGAAAGTGCTTTTCAATACAATTTCTTCTTCAAATATAGTATGGTACACCGGTGGACCATACTGTCTCGAATGTGTTAATAAAAGATGACTATTTTTTGTAAGTCATTTATTCCAGCTGTTGTTTCATTTGATGAAAGTCTGAAAACGTTATGTGCTACGATCAATCAGAACACTTTTGCAAACGTATGACGGAATATCATCAAGAAACAACTCAACCGGTTGTAAACTTCTCTCAGATTGTACATTTTTTACCTTAATCTTGACAGTGAGAATGGTTCCTTAAGGGGCCATGATGATTCTCTGGTATTTCAAAATACACATATTCCTACATAAGATTAGTTTTAGTTAAAATATTTATCAGAGTTTTTTTTGGTATAATTTGGATTGTAATTAGGTTATTTTATTCAAATATCCAGTAATGAATAATAAATATAACAAAAATGTCTTTCAGAGAAAAAACTCTGTAATTTAGAATCCTTGTCAACAAGGTTGCTCTCTATACAGGGGCATGTTAGATTATATTCTACATGCGTATTCTTTTTTCCTCTTTCCTTTTCTCTTCTACTGTGGTGGTATGATGTCATAAATATGCGAATTGCATTTCTTTTTTCTTTTTACAATCATCACCTAATTTACAAATAAACAAATCAATCGATTATTTTCTCGACATCATAGAATTATGAGTGTGTTGAATGTAATGTTGGTCTATGTCTTGTACCTTGTTTTGAGGCATATCATACTTTAAGAACCTTTTGAATGCACAGTTTTATAAGGTTCTTGTAAAAAATAGAAATGTTGATTGAATTATGATGAAATATACAAAAAACCGTTCTCAAAGGGTTACGAAACGTTAAGATTAAATAGAATGACAACAAAGCAATGCAAAAACAATTTCGTTAGATATTTTGAATAACTGTTTATTCATCAATGAGCGTTCTTTTCAATCTCTACCACGTTTTGATTTATTCGTCTTGAGCATGTTACTGCCTACTCTCGCTTGCTTTATGTATTTTTTTATTCAACACGTGCTTATAAGCCTTTGTAAATCATCGTTTGTGTGAGCATTCAACCGGATCTTTGCATTGATTTTATGCACATGCACGCTGCAAATTTACATAAATATAACTAAAATAATAAGAGGTGTAAATGTTTCTCATACGAAGTGAAAATGAAGCAGGTGAATATGTTGGTAAAAATTGCCCTATTTAAAAATTTTGCTGAGGGACCCCTGCTTACGTGATTTCAGAATAGTGATTCAAAAATCGCGTAAGCAGAGGCTTCTCACCCAGGTTGACAAATCCAAGAGTCGGATCCAATAGGTGTTAAAAGTCATACCTAAGTAGAGCTAAAATCACTGCTCAAAAATTTTGTAATAACTGATACTTTTCCGACGCAATCCAACGCAATTCCGTCACCAGAAATCCTACAGGATCCGATCGGATCCAACATCGGAATTGTGAACCTGAGCAGCAAAATTTTCAAATAGGGTCATTTTTGCCAAGATATCCATTCCCATCGTTTTAACGACAAACAGCAATTGCTGATATCTACCATATTACAAAAAGACAACAATTTTAAAAGGCGACGATGACCGCTGTATAGGTAATGTAAAAAATCCTTGATTATATATAAACAAGTTTTGTATTTTGATTTGCTCGCCTATGTTGAAAACATGAATGAATACTATCAGTCATGCTGTGCCATGTCTTTTAATATATCCAAGTAACAATTTCTTTACATGTTCGTTTTGTGCAGCTCATTAAATAACCTTGAAATCGATATTCTCTTTGAAATCTAAATTTTTACTTTCGGTGAGAACTAGAATATAAACTTAATTTTCATGCAGAATGTTGATTGAAGATTGCTTCTTTTATTTTGACTATGCACGCTACAGAAACTTTGAGATGTCTGTTTGACAAAACGTTTAAATCAGTACATACAAAATCATTCCAAAGTCTCACAAAAGCCCATCATTAAGCTACGTTGATTGCTAAAATACTACTCGATATGGTACTTTAACTTTGCTTTAAAAGTTAAAGTGAAAGTGCTACATTAAATTTTAAAAGCTAAGGTACAGATGTTTACGATAAACTCAGCACTCATTTTTGATTTTCTTCTTAACGAAGCATGCTTATCTTGGAGAGAATACTTGTAAATTTTTAAGCTCTATCTAATGGTAGTATTGGTAGCTTATTACCAGGTATCTGAGTGTGCTATTAATAACTTTTTAAAGTCATTCTGAGGGTATCATTAGTAACAATTTGACATCTGACTTATACGAGTGGGGGGGGGGGGGGAAAGCGGATTCTAGTCGATCCCGAATCCCTTCACTGGAAAATTTTTTCTAAAATAATAAACCCTAAAAAAGGAATTATTAATGCCATATATTCTCATCAAATTTTTATAAACTCTTTTTGGGTATATCCCAATTTCTTAAACCCTTTAGGGGTTTAGTATTGTACAGAAATTGTTTTCAGTGTTGGGATTCATTAGCTTCGACCAAGAATAGACATGCACTGAGGCGAAGGCTGACTGTCGGAGCTGTTTTCATCTGTACGTTGTTCAAATCTCGATTGAAACATTCGTGTTTCACTATCTTTCAACGTCAAGCAAGATCGGACACAAAATAGAACCAGACCTAATCGCTATTAAACATCAGGTGATCTAATCTGTCGATCTATCTAAGTATCATGTGCCCAGAAGAGGAGAAAATGATCAGGAATATTAGTTTTGACGATCTGCATTTCATCCTCTTAACATCGATGATCTGTATTTCGACAATATGTGCGTTTGATGATCTTTTTTATGAGCACAAGTTCTATTGAATGCTGATCATTCGAAAGAATTTGGGATCGAATACAGCTCATGTTTAAACTCTCCGCCTTCATTTATCCTAATACAACCATTTTTCTCATAACTTGTTTTGTGCTAGCTACTGCTCAATCAATGAGATTTCGAGGCAAATGATGTACAGATTCGGGTTCTTTGACTCAGAAAATCTGGAAGTAACATATCTTTGATCGGAAGTTAGAACCCTAATTTTGGGTCAACAAGACCATTGGCAACATTGGAATCATTTCCTGCACAATTGTGTTTGCCATAAAGGCATTTTAGGCTTCTTATTTCTTTATATATTATGTACCATTTTGTAGCTCGTAAAATTCTCTATCGAATGGTATATAACAAATGGAGTTTTATTCGACTCTGATAGAAAAATTTTCTTACGAGTACGACGATATATCGATCTTCTCATAGAAAAACATGGGAATATCATAAGGAAAAATCAGTATCTTTGCAATAACTTATGAAGGACTCGACCAAGATATGATGAGACTAACTTGTATAGAAAATTTCACCGCGATCTAACTCTCCTTTCGAAAGTCATCGTATGAACGGCTGGATGGATACACTGACCAATTCTAAAAGTGTGCTCACTTTTTGAGTACACTAAAAATAGCTTTTAAAAGAGATCGAATATTATTAATTTCCTTCGAAATTTTATTATGAATATTAAGGCATCTGTATAACATTTGTATAATAATTATCATGAAATCTTCCGTTTTGTTTGTCGGTGTCATAGAGCATGTGATATTTTGAGAGAGAGGTGTGTGGTCCTCGGAGCGCTCTTTATGGAATAATTTCTTGAGAGATGACTGCCATCGGTTGTTTGACATGTTATAATGATCATGTATCGTACTAAGTGTATGAAGGTGTGGAAAATCGTAGGTGAATACTCTTATAAATATATTATACTTACGAAGTAAGATTATATTTTATTAATCAATCAACAAGAAATAAATGTATCAGCCTTTTTCAATTTACACAGAAACCGCAAGTTTTGATTGAGTTTTCACATTTTACGACTCTTTTTTTCAAAGCAAAAGCCTTTGATAAAACATACAAAATGTCTGTATTATCTTAATGTAATTGTAGAACTGATGGAACCAACTGATTCGAACTATGGTAATGCCAATGTTCACGAGGGATGATAGAACGTGATGCAATACTGAAGAATTTTTGTATATAAGACAACCAGCAAGAAAGATAATAATCGCAGATCTCTTTGTATTTTTGTTGCCTAGTTTCAAAATACAGTTACTAGTCTTACTAACAATGGAGGGATTTGTATTGTAACCAAGCTAGACTTGACAGATTCGGGTCAAATTAAATCTGTCACTATCAAACTAACAAGGTTAAAATATTACAAGCCATTGGTATGCCTAGAGCAAGTTATTTAAATGTCAAGGTATGTGAAATTGGTTTTAACAACGAATCAAGGAAGAGTTTGACCACTAATATAAGGACAAAACATAGTGTTGTTTGGGCCGATTATAGAGTTTGTAGAAACTCTCTTTCATATGGTCTAAACAACACCATGTTTTGTCCTTATATTAGTAAACAAACTCTTCCCTGATTCGTTGTTATACCCAGTAGTGAGAGCTTTCATTTGACTCGAATATGTCAAGTCTAACTCGGCTACAATACAAATCCCTCCATTGTTAGTAAGTAATCAAGAATAGAAACGAAACTATCATAAAATGAATTCATGAGATCGAAGAATTTTTTCAGATTTTGTTATTACTATAGATGTATCAGACAAATTCAAGAAGCGGAAGCAAAGTGGAACTAAAAGCGAAACCAAAACGGATGTGAGCGAAATTCAATCACAGGACAACTGTTTATACGTGCACTTCTCCTAAACAATTGCATGAAAATCGATGATATAACGTTGCTTCTCTCTGGATGTTGAGGGACTTCTATGATAAAATTTTCACATAAACTTACTTCGCGTTGTAGCATCTCCATTAAGAAATTTTATGTGAAGCACAATAAAGGCAGCAAGCCGACTTTGTTATAAAAGGCATAAAAGCGAAATCTAGTACATTGATACAATTACGATCGACAAAGATTAAATTTATTATAATTTTCTGTTTCTAATACTCAGAACATTTTTATAGAGCAAGTTTTCTCTGTTATGTAGAATTGACTGTTCAGTCGTCAAATTTCATTTATGAAACTTCACTATTATCTCCTTTCTTAGACATTCTTTATTCCACTATAAACCATCCGAATAGTGAGGAGTCAGTGCAGGTAAATTCTAACTTTCTTGATATTGAACGTTATATTATTGTTGGCTCATTAAAGTGAAAAGTCATAAATAATATCTTCCATTTTGGATCACTAAATGGTTCGATATAGATTTTCCCAAATACAGCATACACACGTAGAAGAGCATATGTAACAGTTACCATCCGTAATCTTTTATAAACTCATGTTAGTGCTATGACTATGTATCTATCTGACAGAGACATTTACTGATTCTTCACACATATATATACAGTGCATCAGTTGCTAAATATACTTTTGAATTTGTTGGCGTCAAAACTAATATAGAACTTCATGTGATATTTTCATTTTACTCACTAAAAACAATCGACCTTTTTTCGCTTGTCGACACTAATATACAAAAATGCACCAGATTTCAATATAATATGCTATTATCAAACTTCATATTTCCCCGAACGGTAATGACCATACAAACTTTAATTCACTTTAAAATTAAACCTCAATCAGTTCCACTTGGAACCGCACGAACCGTTCCAAAAAACATTCCACACGCATACGATAAGACTTTATGAGTATTTCAAAGATCAAAAACTACTAGCTTGGAGTTGTTCTGTACAAGTTTTGAACTATTACGAATCTGATTTTACCAATAGATATAGCTCGTCGAGTTGCACTAGAACCTTTTCTGAAACGCTTTCTAAACCAAAGCGAAGTGGAATTATTCGAATCTGGTGGCTATATATTTTTCACGAGTCTTCATTTGATATAAATTCATTTTTATATCTCGTGAAGTCTGAGTTGTACTTCTCTAGAATAATATTATTTCCAACCGTGTACAAATAATGGGTGTCCCAAAAATACTAAAACAATTTTAAAATCTATCGTTCTCGCGTTTAACAAAACCAAAGTCTTTGAAACTTTAGCATATTATTGGACACGTTTAGTGCTACATAATTACAAAGTTTCAGATCTATAGGTTGCACTATAGATAAGAACTTGTAGCAACACCGACATATACTTCTTTTTCAATTTTCTTGTAGTTTGGATCTGGTCAAGTGTTTATACCTCGACTTAAATGCATGTTAAAATCTCGGATTTTCTTAGAATATGTACCATGAAAAGCTTTACAAAAATTACAATAACAAATCTCTTTTGATTTGTCTTAATAGTTTCTACCAGGCTCAAAATGAGGAATCTACATGATAATATTACTTCTCAACATACTGTGCATAATAAAAAATGTTTCGGGCACTTCTTTAGAAAAAACAAGATTTTAACATATATCTAAACCGAGATATAGACAAAATAAAAAAACGTTGCACAACTTGAAGATGGTCTGGAAAATTGAAAAAATAGTATATCTCGGTATTGCTATAGGTTCTCATTTATAGTACAAGCTATAGATCTGAAACTTGGTAGTTATGTGGCACGCGATTTCAAATTACTGAACCAGTTTTAAAATGATGGGTCTTTATACAGACAACTATAGTGATAATTTGAAAGAGTAAAAGTGCTGTGGCCCTCAATATAAATGTTTACTGATTACTTCATCTCTTTAGGATAGACATGTGCATAACCATTTTGCACATCTCTGCTTCACATACAACATATGCTTCTATAGCAAAGCGAAGAAAATATAAGGATAGGAACATCAATAGAGATAGAATAAGAGAGAAAGAAGAGTAAGAGGTCAACGAAAAACCATACTAGTATCGGTGAAAACACCATAACTGAAATACAAACACTGAGTAATTTCTTTTCGAAGACATAAATACTATAAACATTAGTCTTTTCCATTCTAGAGATAAATAAGAAAAATCTATTTCAAGAGGAAATCAGAACGTATATAGTGTAGTTTTATATAAACAAATGCATTTTAATATGTAATTATTTGAGATAAAAACGTCATTGATCTGGATGGATGCTCTCACTTTACGAATCAATGGAAATCAACTACAGAACTTGATTAGTTTTCTGTATCAACATGAACAGCTTTTGAAAGAATATGGTGCAATAAAAATTCAATTGGATGCCAGTTGTAAAGTAGCTTTAAAAAAACGGCGAAAAAATATTATATCGCATTCAGCTACAGAAAAAGTTGTAAAGATAAGTAAGGATGAACCTATCTACATTATGCAAGAAGTTGATCGTACTGACAAACCTACTAAACAAACGTCATCGGTAACAGATGAATGTGAGTTTTGGTCCTCGTTACCATGTTCCGACAACGAACGACACTGTACGAATACTTCAGTGCTACACAATACTAGCTTTTTCTTACAGAAAAAGACATCTCGCTTGTATTTCAACATCCACCGTTTATCTGATATGTCACTTCTGAACCCAGCTGGTAGCAAAGTGACAAACAAATTCGTTCCATCTATCAGAAGGGCGCATGGACCAGGTGCAATTTTTCCTTTGGTTTCTGCTCAACAGCGTCTCTTTTCACTGTACTACCACCATGAAGGTGGTCCACATCACTGGTACATTATTCCCCATTGTGAACGAATACCTCTACAAACGATAATTGATAAACAAAATTCATCCATTTGTCTTGATCATGGACGAATATTAATTTCTCCTTCGATGCTAGACAAATATCATATTCGTTACCATCGAATTATTCAACGTCCAAACGAATTGGTAGTTTTGTCGGTTGGAACTCTTGCACAAAGTTTCACAGAAGATGCCAGCTGGAGTGAATCTATCGAGTTTGCTTTATCCAATTGGATTCACGATGATCATACAAACACACCGTCTTGTCGATGCAATATTTCTCAAGACGCTTTGTCCGAAACAATTGATGTTACCTCATGTCGACATGAACTTGTACAAAAATATACTACTGACAAATTATTAGTTTTTGAAGGTTTATACCTGCATATTTAGTAGTCCTTTTTACTATTCCATATGTTTTTAGATAATAATGACATTGATACGGTTACTATACCAACATCAAATACTACTACAATCAATTCAACTAACGGTACCTAATATTTTTAATTCCTCTAATATAGCTAACTATACTATTGAATTATATGACGAATATTCTCTGAAGTTTAATGTGGTAACTATGAAGTAGAAGTTTTTATTAGTATAGATCGCCTAAAAAACAATGTTGAAAGGCATTACTTTTGATGAAAATATAGAAATTGAGATTTTCCACCTTCATTAAAAAATCTGTGGATTATTTTAAGTGATCGAAAAACAAAAGATTCACGATTTCGTTTGATGAAAGTTAAATAAAAACTAACTTTGTGTTTTGTGGAACTGATCCATATAAAAAAAACTTGCTATTGCTAGCTATTGTATCAAAGAAAATTAATTAATAATTTTTGTCAAATAAGAAAACTATAGAAATATATTCCCATGCTAGTCTTTTGAGAAGGCTTGCAAACATTTTTTGTAACATGATGACTTCTTTTTGCTATACTTAGTTTTTTTGATCATTCAATTGATCCGAAATCATAATTTAGCTGAAAGCCTGATTACCACGAATAGAAAATTCACCGTACCATTGGAACTAAGTGTATCACCGTCTCAATCACCATCAACTACATTCATCACACCGTCTGACAGCGGCTACTTTTCAGAAAAAGACAAAAATAAGTCTAATGACGGCAATGCTCAACTACGACATGAAGTACTGGAGTGAGTAAAACGTACTAGAAGAAATTTACGTTTACAATACTCAGACTGCAAAGAACTAATTCATGCGTAATAGTAAGATTTGAGATTAAGATAGACACCAACGCATACGCTCACGTCCTTTTTGTAGTATAGACATGATGTATCCATGCTATAATTTTCATGAATTTGATTTGAGTCAATGAAAAAAACTGGATCATCAATGAAGACTATCAAGAACTTCATTGTTAGATATAAAAACTAAATAACTCAACAATGTTTTCAGACATTAAACTGTAATTTGTTCCAGAAACCTTGGTAACTTGCATACGTTTAATGCATGTTATTGAGATCAGATTTCCGTGTTTCTGTGTTCTAACCTTAACGTTCACTAATCTGAAGTATCAAAAATTTTCAAAAGTTAAATGTTCATATCTCCATCACGATACGGTCACATGTCTTAAGTGTTAGCGATCGTAGCTTGAAAATATGAAAGCTTTACAATCATTGAGGGTGGCTCAACCAATCGAACTACATCTCTATTCTGAACTACTTCAAATGTCGAAATATGACAATTCGCATGAAAAAGATTACATTGGACTATTTAACAAGACATTAAACATTAGAAACGTGACTTATTAATTATACTGTTTCACTACCTGAACTTCTTGTAATTCTTCGTACTTCGAAACATGCTCAATTTGAGAGGTCACCCCCATATAATTCGTCTCAAATGCATGACAGAAATGACCTCAAGTGGTTAGACGGATCAGTGTCTTAAATTAAGGATAGAAATAAATTATAATATTTTATTATTACGAAAAAAGTATATTTTCAACATTCTGAAGATACAACACAACGACTATGAGTTGTTGAAATGGAGTCAATCAACAACAAATTTTGGTTCGAAAAGAGATAAAAATCATAGAAATAGTTTACTTTGAAAAATTATTTTTCTTCGATAGAATAAGCTCATTCATCTTTATGAATAATGGATTTTTATTGATCGTTAACAGAATTGGATCTCAACGCATAATGATTATTAATTGTTAGATTTTGTTACAGTACTGAGTTCGTTTGATGCTATGTTTTTTCAATGCTTTTACTATTCTTTGAAGCACGTTGTGTTAAAGTATATCTTAGCTATAAATATGCCACTGATAAGTTTTTTAGGTCTGGCAATTACTACTGGTCACCATCTGGTGACCCATCGATGACTTCGAGTAAGAGAAAAAAGAAACGTCGAACGAACAACTCTGTTCAGAAACCATAAACCTATTATTTAGATCAAGACTTAATGGATATCTGTCCACCATCTTCCATTACTGAAGAGGAGGAACAGGCTATTCTGGATTATGCATCGGAATTATTTTCAAGCTCATCAGGATCTCAAACATCGACAAACTATGATAACTTTCTAAATGTTGAACATTTTACATCGCCATTCTTCACGATTCCTTCTGGAATACAAGTTGAAAATCCAGAACCCTTAGTTAGAGAGAATGTCATTCGATTATCTTCACAGCCATCATCGCCGACTATGTCCAAGATGATTTTGGTCTCTCACTTACCACTCACTGTAGATAATCAATGGATTCGCACAATGTTTCCTGGATGTCGCAAGATAGTCTTCAAGAAAAACTACTGGAATAAGAATTTCAGGTTGTAAAAGAGTTAGTATTGCATTATGAGTTATTTTCTTTATCCTAACTAGGTCTGTGCTGATTGAGCACCGAAATTGTGTCGATGCTCAGAGAAACTTATCTGCATTCCTTATTTCACTCCCCTCAAATCCAATATTCTCTGATATTCAAGCCCGTTATGCAACAGAACATAAGACGCAATCAAAATTAAAGTCTATCTCTAATTCGATAGAAGGTAAGATTTAAATTTGACTCAACTAATTCCGCTTTTCATGTATTCCAATAATCTTATTTGAAAATGATTACTATTAGTGTAATTTACATTCATATTCTTCTGCATAGTGGAAGAACGAATTTTTACAATTTTTTGATTGATTGGATTGTTCCTAATCCAGAATTATTGTAGCATAGCTTCCATTGATGCAAAAAAGTGACAAGGCACGTAACAAAGATATGCAGTTCTCATTCTATATGATTAATTCCAGTGTCTACTAATCAAATTAGGTTTGACTTTCTTAGCAATTAACTATTACCTCTTCAATGTCGGGCAGGGTGAACATTGACTAAATTATAATAGACAAGCGTTCACATGTGCGGCCGAAAATCTATTATTTATTTATGAATAAATAGATAACTTCAGGACTTGTGCAATTATATCGAATCAGTTTTTTCAATAAACTGCTTTGCTATGTTCCCGTACGAATAGTGTACGTTTCTATTAGAGGGTAACGATTTAATAACTCTTCCCTCTAAGTTTCTCGTCAAAAATTAGGGGTATCTGCTTTGCTTTATTCTAACCATTCTAGTCTATTCTCTAGTCTTCCAAAAAGGAGTCAGAAATAATCTGATTGACTTTCGATACGAGAAGTTATTGTTCTTTTAGCAAGGAGTCTAGCAATTGCTTGTTTAATCCTTACTTAGCAATTAGTAGCTAATGTCACTGACAACCATCAGATTGACTGAAAAGAACCAAGAGGAACTGATTAGTCGAAACGAAAACTAATTGTATGCTATATGAACTACACACATCTGTCAGCTACTATGCCACTGTTATGAATCACTGTGTATAATGATAAAGTTATATTAGACTGGAATCAATCAGATGCATCGAAAAATTGTGGGATCTTGTCCTTGTTTAATGAAGAATAGTATCTTCTTAAGTCGCATTAATCAAAATCATTTTCCATCATAACTTCAACCGATTGCAATTGCGATTGTAACTCATCTCGATAAATTCTAAAATTGCAACTCGTTAGAATTGGAGTTGGGTTGTCTCCAACTTATAGAACAACCATATTTGTATTTCTTTTACTAATGAATGCTAAATGATTTCTATTTAGTTGTATACTGCAAAGAAAAGTTATCATCGTCGACTAGTTGTATTATCGGATAACAGAAAACTTGTTAGCTGGATTATTCGCTCAAAAAGAGTTTATTCGATAAAAACGCCAATTTTCTATAAAGTTTAACAAAAAGCTGTCAGAGATGACAAATTTGAATCGATATACAATTTATCATATTTTCAAGTTCATTGTTCTAGCTCGTGAAAGCTTAGATTGAGAAAATACTAATCGTGCAGAATGTCACTGAGCATATTAAAAATTGACCTATATGAACTAAATAAAAAAACCAAATTATGTGCACTATAAGACTCTTTAAAGTATAAAAGTATAATAATTTCCTCTTGGTAAAATGTCTTCAAAATATCTCCGTTCTTTTGCATTGTTTGATGTTGCGATTGATCGACAACAGTAACTACGATTTTCTAGGATCTAACTAAATACACATCGCTTATTGCTCATCATTTAGTCGGAAAATAAAGGTAGAAATAGTAATAACAACTGTGATAGTTCCACTGGATTAGTGTGAAGGGAGTAAACAGCTAATTATTTCTTCGACTAATATAGGCTCATACAATGATTGTGATCTTCATGTTGGCCAAATTCCTGGTTCGGTCAGTCATAACCAGCTGCAACAACTCTTTCCTCAAGCGACTGTGATCAATTATCAGGCGGGTAAAACTACACACGACCGAGTCAAACTAGGGTATGATATGGCTAGTAGTGTTATTACAACCTTCTATTTGTATGTTTTTGCTAATACTAGATTTGCTTTTCTTCATTTTGATGATGTCCTAGCGGCTACTCATGTGATAGAACACAAAGACCAATATCACATTCACAATCAATCTCTTTCAATCTCCTATAAACTCTTGAACAATACGGTCCTCAATTTCGACTCCAATAAACAATCATAATTGGACTATGTACTGGTCAGAAACTGTTCTAATCATCAACGTTATTTTTCTTTTGTATGGTATACTCTAACAAACGAGATGTACTAGGTTGGAAATAATATTTTGCCAGGGGGGTACCGCCATAAT
>JAJEKB010020553.1:189931-201650 GCA_022393335.1 Macrotrachela quadricornifera | reverse complement strand
AGAAGGAATCTCTGAACAGTTCCGGGAACTTTTGGATCACCCTGTATCAACGTTGCAACGAATAGATGTGCGACGAATTAATATAACACCTTTATTTTGTATTATACTGCATAATGATAGATGCGAATGCTTTCGAACAAGTTCACACTTCACCTATTTGCATCGTTAATAGTGACTTCGGCAGTAATAACAGATGTTTCTAGGAGTATCATTTCGGAGATTTAATAATGATCTTGTTTGTACAATATGATGTCTCTGCCATAACGATAGGATTTTTGTCGTCGTTCATATATGCTACATCTGTCCATTTAATCATTTGTCTGCTTCATAGTCACGAACAGTAATAGCTCTGATCATCTCGACTCCATTTAACGACGATAAATCTGATTAGGTTTTTGACAGCTCTCAACAACAGTACTGTTCGACGAACAGAGTTCGGTTTAGATAATTGTTTAATTCTAGCTGAATAAAGTATGTATAACTTTTTGGGATCGATATCAGACTGATAACTACTATTTTTTAAGGGTATTAAGATAGTTATCTCTAACTTTGTCATGACTAATACGAAGCGATGTTTGTAATCTGTGAAGAAATACTTAGAGAAAATATCTATAACTGTTCTATTCTTGTCTATACCTGCATCATTGTCACGTCAGTAGCTCGCTATTTAAGAATTTAAAGTTTCGAAAACATTTGATGAACTAAAAATTCATGAATTTCTTTATCTCTTTTTTTCTCCTTCATTAGCAACACTTTTCTTGAGATTTTACAAGTACATGCTGAGTTTTGTATGTATACGACAGACTCTAGACAACCTTTTTTTCCTCATTCTTAACCTGTAAAGGCCTCAAGATGCATCTATAGCGCATGATATTCTTGCTCAATATGTTCATATTTTTCATGCGCATGCCACAAGAAGTTCGACTAGAAGAGTGTGCTCTTTCGTTATTAATCTGTATGCAACGAGAAAGATTACAATATCGGTTCTCTCTATTACTAAGTTTCAACAAGTATATTAGCCAAAAACACTATCTTATTATGAAAAGATTGTTATTTTCTTACCATAAAATGCACTGCTAACACAATCTTTGTGAGAGTAAAATATGAGACACGTTCGAATAACTTACGTTATGAATGAGAAGATACCATTGTATTTGTTATGATGTTGAATAGATATGCACCAAATCGAATTCCTACATTTGACTGGAGTTAACTGGATTTGACTTGAAATTAGTAAAATTTATTTGAAACGATTTAGATCAAAATTAAATTTTCTATTTACAGAGTTATCTTCCCGTCCTCATGTGTTAGTATCTGGAAATACTTGTGAGTTCTGACCTATCAGAATTTGTAGGCACCCATGGGCCCTCAACTGCTACTATCTGAAGAGACTCTTAAGTGCTCATGGGCTATTAATTACAGATGCCGTTGGGTCCTCATCTGCTACTTTTGGAGGTACCCTTGAATTCTCAACTACTATACTATTGGAGTATCCTCAGGCCCTCAAGTACTATACTATGCAGGTACCTTTCAGACCTCAACTACTATACTATGATGGTACCATTTATTCCTCAAATGCTATAATATCGGGATACCTTTCGATTTTGAACTGCTTTACTAAGGGAGTACATGAGGCTCTCAAAATAATTTGCTTTGTGGGTGATCTGTCTGCATTTTTCCGTCTTGTCACTGGTGTAGCAGGAATGAACATTTTCTTTATAAATGGTCGCATAACTATAGCACCGGTGGCAACGGAACCATGACATAAATGATCATGTAACTATGGCAGAAGTGACTATTTTTTCGAATCAACGAGCACGTACACGGCATTATTGAGCATTTGGGCAAATAGAATATAACGATCATATAGTTCCCGTAGTAAAAATCCACAGATGACGTATAATGAAACTTTGACAATTGCATTGGCAAAAATATGTCCTTCTATTATGTACGAAAATGATATTGTTTCGCATATAAACAGGGTTACTTTTATTGAAGTTCTTTTCCACTACCAAGAATCTTCGTACCAATTGTTTAAACTTAATCTTGGAATTTTCTGACATATGGGTGTTGTTGTGCCGTCGATCTAGGGTGAGCTGAATCGGCTATCGATGAACGTTATTTGTTGCTATTGATTATGCTGGTACTGTCACATTCCTGACAATAGTATGCCGTCTGAAGATAAATGAGTATCTGCTGTGGTTTGCGTTTCATAGTATAAACAGAAGTATGTTTTTAGAGAGCATAACCTTTTTTCATCTCTCTCTTCTTTTACAACCATTAACATATATACATAAAATAAGAAGAAAGAAAGGAAAAGAAAAAAAACAAATTATAAGCGTCACATCTGACTACTAGATAAACACAAATGAATGATATGATTGATTTCACGCAGGCTAAAGCACACCAGTATAGTACTTGAGGGCCTAAGGGTATCTCATAGTATACCACTGAAGAACCTATGGGCACCTCCATAGTACTGCAGTTGAGGATCCAAGGGTACATTCATAGTATAGCAGTTGAGGATTCAAGGGCAGCTCCATAGTATAGTACTTGAGAATCCGAAAGTACACCCAGAGTAGAGCAGTTGATGACCTGAGGGGTACCTGTAATTAATACCACATGAGTATTTAAGGGCTCCCCAGATTGTAGCAGATGAGGACCGAAGGGTATCTCCGAATTCTAGTAGATGAGGACCCAATGGTATCTTCAACTAGTAGAATGTGAGTACCCAAGGGTTACTTCGAGTTTTCAACTATCCAACTATTCAATTAATAAGAATTTCATTATTCGGTTACTCGAGTTTCAAACTGTCGAACTGATAAGAATTTTATTATTCGAGTAGTGCATTATCAAACTATTCGACATGATCTGTGGCAGAACTTCAAGATCTTCGTTTTCACCCTAATACATTCCCTATGTGGTTTAAGGATCCGCGGTTTCACCCTCTGTGAAACGTTTTCAAAACATTGACCTTTACTCTCATGCTCCCGTGTGTGGCTTACAGATTTTCGCCTTCAAGCTAACGCTCTCCTAGGTGGCTTGAAGATGTTCGTCTTCACACTCACGGTATGTAAAACGTCTTTTGGGATCTTTGATTTCATCTTTATGCTCCGCTCTGTGGTTTAGAAATGTTCGCCTTCGCCCTCACGCCCCGCTTTGTAGTATGAAAGTGTTCGCATTCACCCTTATGCTAGCCTGTGTGACGTTATATGAAACTGGCAGGAGTATCTGGTGTTGCTCGGGAAATCTCCATACTGGAAACTTATCATGTCACAAAACGATAGAAGATGTATTCAAGGCTTGATTAAGATTTTTTCATCTATTATAACTACATATCCCGCCGTGCATACACTTACATTCATTTTTAAATCGGATAATTCAGCAAATAGTGTAGGGGTGGGATAGTCTTTCTCTTAACTCATGCGTATTACTATAATTTATACCAATATCCAGTGCAAAAAAAGTGACACTGAGAGGTGGATATTCTAACAATGATAGCAAATGCCCCGAAGTTTTTGAAAGATTGGGAAAAATTGTAATGTATCATAACCTGTGTGAAATTTCAGCGAAACCCTAGCACCAGTCATCCTGATCCCCTCTCGATTTTCCTCGGGACCAAAGGGTATGCCATGAAAAGTTTGGCACCCCCAACTTGTGCGATACCCAAATGCATAAAAAACAGATAGACAAACACAACTTCTTTATATACGTTGACGACAAAATTGAAATTTGGTCAAACTTGAAATTTGTCCGGACAGAATTAGAATTTTAATTTTGTGCGGACTGTATTAAAATTCTAGTTTTGACCAGCATTTCTTCGGACATAATTGAAATTTTAGTTCTGTCCAGACTAAATGAAAACCCTAGTTTTGACCAGCTTTTTTCTGGACAAAATCAAAATTTTACTTTTGTCCGGACAGAATTCGAATTTCAGTTTTGTTCAAAGAAACTCAAGTCAACTATCTCTAATGGATTCTCTAGGAAATTGCATATTTCAGGAATCTCTCTAAAATTCACCGGAGAGTCTCCGAATAAGGTGTTCCTCAAACAGTTGCATAAGTCTAACATTCTCATGAAATTATAATGTGGCTTCCATGAGAGATCCTCGTAATAGTGATCATCTCTAGAGGGATTCTCTACAAAGTTCTAAATGGTACCCTCCCCTCTTTTTTCATGATTTTCAGATCTCAAAGGCGGCAAGTTTGATCGAGCTGAAATTTTTGCCTCAGATAGGGGACCTAAATTGATGATAAATGTGTTCGAGGAAAAACTTTTCAAAAGGGGGTCTTTTTAGATTTTCTGAAAAAGCAAGGATTTTTCAATGGGTCTCATCGTGCCACCGGTTTTCCTCATTATATCTCGTCTGATTAAGCTGAACACTTTTTGGGAATACCTATGGATGTATTACAGAAGTTTTTTTCAGTTTTTTTATAAAGAAAAAGTACAGAAAGGTTTTTGCTATACTCAAGTTTGTGACCTTCAGAATCCTACAAGTTCGAATGAAAACATCAGAAATTAAAACGGCTGATTTTCCCTCTGGAGAATACTTCAAAATATCTGTGATAAAAATTTCAGCCCAATCGGACAAAATTAAAGGGAGGTTATCGGTGACACAATCATGCAGCATGGGTGAAAAGTCAGTTTTTGAGAAAATGAAAAATAAGTTCAGGCCGATCTGATTTTTTTTCAACATTTTTATGAACAATTTTTTATGTAAAATCCACTGAGCACAAAAAAGAAAGTTTTTCAAAAATTTTTTTTTAATGATAGCTTCCCATGGACTTCTGATAGCAACGAAATGAAGGGGCAGATTGAGGTCATTAACGACAGTTGAAATACCAACAGATGATCTATCTACAGCTCATATAAACAAAAAACGTTTTTCAATATGTTCGACGCAAAAAAAGAAGTGGTTTCCTTAAGAAATCTCACCAAAATCTTGTGGCAGCCCCTCTGTCCCTCATTAACTCACCAGATACCTACGATAGGAATTCCTTTGAAGATTTGTTTATGAAGAGTTGTTTTAGAAAGTATCATGTTCAATCCTAACTCTGTCTGAACAAATTTCCAATTTAACCAAACTTCAATTTTATCTCACTTCTTTCTTTATTCGATGAATATTTTCAATGATACAGTTGCACTTCATCTTATACATTCTATTCATTTTCTTTCGATTATCCTAAAATGTCGCGAGACCAATGGCTAAAAGTATATGCTTTTATATACTTCCATTTTTGAATTATTGAGAAAACAGTAATATGCACAATTCTCTGAAAAAGGCATCTACTGTAGTACATCGAACAATAGGGAGCAAACACCCTCCTTAAGATGAAAATTTGGGTCGAAACCTATCCTATGATCTTCCTCTCGTCGAAAAGGTATTCTGTGCAAAATTTCACTGCATTTGCTCGTATCGTGTCCGAATGCATAGCGAACAGGCAAACAGACAAACTTTCTTCTTTATACATATAGATTATTTAGTATTCTGCTTGCATCACAGGTTTGACTTCTTAGCAGCTATTTCTGACAATGACGCTAACAGCTAGAATTTCACGAACTGTTAACGGTCATGAAAGGCTAGGCTGCAATTGATGAGGCAATTCTTGGTTTCCGAACTGCACTAGAACAAATTCGTAGCATGAATTTGTGACAGCCTTAGCGACGGTTTCCATCTTCAAGAATAAGAAGAACAAAGGCGGAACTGGCTTGAAAATTTGAATGATTGAAAACTCTAGTACTCGAGTATCAAAATTTTAATAGTTGAATAGTTGAAAACTCGAGTAAAACTTTTAATATTCGAGTAGGGTCTTCGAGTTCTGCATGTATGGGTTACTTCCAGATTATAGCACAAGAGGACCAGAATGCAGCTCTGAATAGTAGCGCATGAGGATGGTATGTTACCTTTGTAAATAGCAAATTCGCTTTTGAACTGATTCGTTTCTAATAAATTTTATCAAATCCATGTTAAATTCGATCAAATCTGGTCAAATCCAACTCTAGAATTGGAATTGGATTTGGTGCATACCTGATGACGAACGAGAAAGGCATTGTCAAGACATCCACCATCAACTTCCACTAATATGTCACGCTCTGGGCCGAAAAGAGGATGGTGGACAGCTAGGCGAGGAGCCCATCAGTTTTTGAGATCTGAATCCATATCGAAACCAGTACTGGAGTTACTATGGTACTGCATTGAATCACGTTCTGTTTTGATTGAAGGCGAGGATCTATTAAGCAGCAGGTATCAAAAAGTACGTCAAATAGGTGAGTATCACTAATATAATCATAAAAGTAAAGCGTGTACTTTTAGTTGAGAATATAGTAATATTCAATCGTTATTGTACACTTGCACAGTGTTATATACTTATGGTAGATCGAACGTCACCGGAATTTCCTGAAATTAATTGTAGTCTTATAAGAAATCAAAAACTTATGCTCAACATTAAAAACAATAGTTACCAACCTATAGTGTAATTCGTTTTTTGGATTTTTTGAAGCTACAATTGAGTTTTCATTTGTTATATGCTAGATCGTGTAATACTCTGTTTTCAGTGAATACGTCGTTTAATTCTTCCAGAGATATAATGATGTAAATGTAATCTTTCTAGCAGAATTCATTGGTAGTATTTATACAGCGATTACTTATGTTTTCGTCGTACACGATGTTCTAAATAGAAAAATCAATATCAAAATATGTATCTCCTTAGAACTTGACGTTGACTACACTAATGGCCATAAGTCCCTAACACCCCTAAAGTACATCAATATTACAAGCTATCGACTTGAGATTTGATCTGCTTGTGTGTAATGAAAAATGCTGACCATAGACGCCAATTGGACATTAATTCAGTATAATAAGACACATTTATATATCATACATCATCTCTACCTTGTATTACATATATTTGATGAGGGAACCCTTTCAAGAGATAAAAAGCTTTAGGATTCTAATCATTCGTGTATTATAGACTCCGAAGAGTAGTGAAATATTCCAAATCGGTCCGTGCCCCTAATGATTTCTGGAGAAATTATGACTATTCCAAGTTTCGATCGCAAAACATAGTTTCACCTACAGTTTTTTTTATTTTTCATTTCAACTACCATTGATACACATATGCGTTTAGTTTTTCTATAGTAATGTATAAAAAAAGGAAGAGAAAGAAAGCGACGAGAAATAGTGTTCTTTGATGACGTTGACTAATGCATACACTCTAAAAATATTGGTTCTATACAAAACCTCCAAAAAAAGCTTCGTAGATGACAAAAAGCTTACAAATGAGTTAAAATGTTGAAAGAAACGATTTTCGACATCTACGAAACCTTTAAAGTTTTTACGGTGTATCCAGGGGAAGAACCATCTTCCGCGAAACTCTTTTAAGTTCCGCAAAGTGCAGGAAAAAGTTTCATACGAAAATACAAAATTTTCAGGGCTTTTTATTAAGGCCAAAGATTTCGTACTAAGCTCCATGGTTTTGGATGGATTTTGTACAAAAATCTTCATGGTTTCTTACGAATGCTTTGGACTTAATAAAGAGCCCTGAAACTTTCGTATTTTCCTACGAAAATTCTTCTTGCACTTTGTGGAACTTAAAAGGGTTTCGCGGAAGATGATTCTTCTCCTAGATACACCGTAAGAACTTTAAAGGTTTCGTAGATTTTGAAAACCGTTTCTTTCAGCATTTTAACTTATTTGGGAGCTTTTTGTTATCTATGGAACCTTTTTTTGAGTTTCGTATAGAACTGATTTTTTTTAGAGCATATGATATTCAATAAAGAAATGATCGAAGCATAGAAGTTTTTTGCAATAACTACAGCGTATGAACGAGAACGAATCGTAAGATGCAGTGTCACAATGTGGTTGATTCAATTTGAAGCAAACGTTTACCATCATTGGAAACTGATTTAAGTGACTGTCAAGTTAACTACTTTTATACCACGCAAAACGTATCATAGGCTTATAGACAGGGGACAATATTTGATTATGTATGAACGAATGTCGTCTAATGAGATTGTTTCCTTGAGCCATCTGGATATCAATCTCTTCGAGAATGACTCTATCATAAACACGCTGAACAATAAGTTTCTATTCATAATTAAAGAAAACGTCAAGAGATTGAATTTCCATTCGTTTACAACCTTCCGCTTTCTCATAGATATCTATCCCATTCCCTTTGAGTAGTCCAACTATCCGAGAGGAGAGAGTTCCGGACGATTGATCAATTGAGGGAATGAGTACATTGTCGTGGCGATACTCCACTAGCAAAGTCGTGAATTTGTCTAAAGCGCTGCATATTACTATGATGTTATTGGCTTCGAAAAGCATATTCTTGATATTGTCTCTCATTAGATCTTTCGATTCTTTGAGACAAAGAAAAATCGGTCGAATTACTTTATCACTTAAACTTATCATTGGTGGCACAGTATAACTGTGTGTACTAGCGTTTTTGGAACGAACAGTTGAAAGTATTGTTTTCTTGCTGTGGTGGATGAGTGTGCGACTAGAATGTACCTCCAGTCTTAGATCCGACTTATCAGTATTTAAAACGTCATCGTCTTTGTAATATGGCAGAAGTTTTCGTACACAAGCCACAAATAGACCGGCTGATTTCTGAATATCGTTTTCATTGCCCAATTTTCGTTTTGTCACTACATGAAATGAATTTTTTGATAAACATCATGTATTTTTATTTTATCTACTCAAACACTTACGCTGCAGAGAATCTCTTAAAATACTAGTTTCTGCGTTGAACTATTGCTGAAAGATCTAAAACTAATTGTCTTCCTCTTGTGTAGATATAATCAAAATAGCAACGGTTTGTGTTCTGTAGCTTGAGTAATACAATTAGATTCCTGATCTCATTTACTGTCATTAGAACTAACCGCAGTTATTATACATGAACAAATGTCACATTTGCGTTTGAAATTGGGCAACCGAGTGTCAGATACAACAAACTCATTAAATGACATTGATCGTGCTTGTTGGTCACCTCATCACCTTAAATCAATGTCATGTACAAGGCAAAGTAAATCTCTAAGACTCTCGAATTTTTCGTATACAAATTTCTCAATAGAATCGATTTTTTGCGTCTTCATTCCCTCTTCTTCGACGTACCTTGAAAAACGAACCATATACTGTGAGCGCCAGTTGAATTTCTCCCTTCGTTTTTTTTAATTTTTATTACTTTACATCCTTTTCTTGTTAATTTACTATATATAGCGAGAGAGTATGAAACGTACTGCATCTTGCAGTATATTTACTTTCAAAAAAAAAACAGATCCAATTTAGAGCATAAAAAACGGATTAGGAAAAAAAGTAACATTTTTTTCATCTACATGGTGCCTAAAAACGTTTTTTTTACGGATACTAAAGCTTGAACGCACAGATGATATAGCAATGAATTTTATATCAAATGAAAGACTGAAAAAGTCGGATTTATGTGTATATTTGGATGAATATGCATTATCGATTTATGGGATTTTTCAAATTTCATAAAAATATCAATGGGTTTTTGCGTGGGTTGTCAACCATGAAAAACATAACGTTCTTAGCAAACGTTTTCATTGTTTAGACTTTGTAGAGATCTCTTCGCTGGTCATTTTAGTAAAAAGAATTGTTCAATTTGATCGATAAATAACGATGTTGTGGTTAAAATACTGAAAATCTCAAAGTACTGTGACTGATAGAGCTAAGATGCTTATGAGTATCGTGATCCTAACATTGTCAGTTATGAATCAAATTGAACAAGTTTTTATACCAAAATAATCAACAAAGAGAGCTCTACAAAATTTAAAAGATGAAAACATTTTCTGAGAACCTTATGTTTTTCATGATTGACAAAACATTGTTAGGCATCCTGTAGATGAAAAAAATGCTACATTTTTTCTAATACATGTTTTATGCTCCAAATTAGATCTGTTCTTCAAAGTAAATATACTGTAAGATGCAGCATGTTTTATACTCTCTCGCTATATATAATAGATTAATAAGCGCAGGAAGTAAAGTGATAAAAACAAAAAAAGAGTGAAGAGGAGAGATCCAATTAGCCCCACAGTAATACTGATACGAAATTCACCGAGACTGATGTTTTACATTCTTTCACATGTGTTTTCTTTTACCTGCTCCAGATTTAGTATCATCACAAAATTCAAGAGTCCGTTTCATATAGGACAAGCTGAAGTCCTCGAAAAACCCTTTCTTCCTGAATCCTCCTTTCTTCTTCATTGTTGGGGGTCTTCATAACAATCATCGGGATCCGAAACAGGAGTCGCGTACTCAAGAGTAGTTGCATGTTCATATGTGTACGAGTTATTAGTTAACATCGATTCTAGTACTTCCAAAAGGAGTAGCCACTTCTTCATGTATATCCGTTCCCGGTAAACAAGTGAATAGCTGTTGAAACGCTTTATTCATCAAAAACTGCACGATTCTATTCACAGCGCTCATTCTTGTTAAACAACATCTAGAAAATGCTCTTTCTTCAAATGCTGATAAAAAGAAAATTTTGCACACAAATACCTGCTCTATTCGTCTTTCTTTTTGACACAATCAAAAAAAAGGTAAAATTGTGTTTTTTGATTGAAACTTGGAATAGTTATAATTTTTCCAAAAATCACTAAGAGCACGTGTCGACTTTGGATATTTCACTACTCATCGGGGCCTATGAGACACGAGTGATCGGAGTACTAAAGCTTTTTATTACTTGAAAGGGTTTTCTCGTAAGATCCATACACGGTTCAGATCAACTACATACAAATTCACATACATAGAAAAAAATCACCATTGCTATTAATTGCATATTGTCTTTTATAAAGATAATATTTCAATGGATGCATGGCGCTAACATTTATGCTATTATAATAAAATAGGATTATCTGTTACCACTTCAAAACTGATCAAAAAGTAAGGTCGGCCCGAAAAACCGAAAGTTCCAAGATCATTTACGCTTCCATATCTTAGTAAATAATATTTCGAGCTACGAAAATAATTGAAAGAAGTTTCTTACCTGATACAAAATAAGTCTGTCCAACAACCGAAAGTACTACCTCCAAAACAAACAAAGTTGTTATGTTATTGGGGACTGAGTTTGCTAGTTATTATTCGTTAGTAGAGCAGTAAATAATTATCTAACTCATTGGCGCATAAAGTTAACATTATACGGCTAAAACTGAAGCAATTGGTCAAATTAGGATAAAACATGAACAAAAATATGATGGATTCATAATGCCCGGGACCAGCGACATCTGGTTTTGTATGTATCATGTATATGCCGCTTAGTTTAACCTTCATAATAGAGAACACTATACGATTCATAGCAATCGTTATGGTTTGTATGTAGACTCAATTATATGAAGTATATTCAGAGTTTCCTTGCCAAATCATTTCAACAGTTAATGATCCTCATCTAATTGGCTATGACTCTAATAACTTATTATAGAGAAAGAAAACGAGAAACATTTACGTTAGCTATACAACGTATGGGTCTTATTCCCTCGACTGAAGGGAGGGTCATACGAAAAAAAGTGAAATGCGTTTGTATGTCTGACCGTCTGTCGCAGGTCAAAGGTCAAAAAAACATGTTTTCAAGAAAATAACGATTTTTTTTATAAAATTTGACCAAAGGTAATCGGGGTCGGGGGAATCGATTGGCATGATTAGTTTTTTAGTTTTCTGACCCAAAAAATTATTTTTTTACCAAAAATGTTTTTTTGACCCAAA
>JAJEKB010020553.1:90087-138613 GCA_022393335.1 Macrotrachela quadricornifera | reverse complement strand
GTGTATATGCGATTCAATAGAGCAAAGAAAGGCCTTTCATCTGATATATAAATAAGACTGAAAGCGCAGAACATAGGTGCAAAGATTTCTCACTCAAGCGAAAATGTATGAATTGACTAAAAGTAATTTCTGAGACCTTCAGTGATATTTTGAGATGGATAAAAAGGATTTTGAAGAGGAGGCCATTTTCGCTTCTTAACGCTCCCCATCCTTTGGAGAGAATCGTAGTTTGTTTATGAAATGAAAACGTAATTTGAAGGAAATATACTATCATAAAAATATAGGCTGCACACAGATCTATCAAAATAACTATAAGTTATGGTTGATCTCTATTAGTTTTCTATGAAAAGAATGTTGACATGGTTCGTTAGTGTCACCAGCTAAGTATATGACGAAGGTAGACTTTTATATCTTTAATCCGCTCGAAATACCTCATATTGGGCGTCAAAATAATTGGAAAGTCATAATCTTGCATTTTAAACATAATCCAAATAGGTTTAATATGAAAAAGGAAAAAGGGTCCAAACACGTCCGTATAAGGTAGACAGAACCTTTAATTGTTTCACGAAACCATCAGTGGCTCCGTAAGATATGAAAAGGTTCAGCGTACATTGTATGAAACTATTCATAGTTTTGTAAATGATGTATTGAATTGGTATATCTTTTACGAAGCCATGACTAGTTTCATACAACGTATCCAAAACTATTAGAGCACTTACGAAACTATGACTGATTTTGTAGAATATATACGGAACGATTAAATACTATGCGAAACCGTCAATTGCTTTGTACAAAGGATACGAAACTACCGAAAGTTCAGTATATGGTGCATGGAACTTTTAGAGGGTTTCGCAAACAAACTTCGGAACCTTCTGCATTTTTTGGAACTTAAAAAAGTTCTTTATAATAATTACAAAACGATTTGTATGCCGTGAAACTTAAAATCGTTTCGTAAAACTGTGCCAAACCTTTAAAGTTCGGTAGACCTCCTATTTTTTTTACAGTGTAGTGCGCAACGTTTTCATACTTACTAGTATCGAATACCTATGTATCTCAAAGCATAGGCATGGCCAATATCGACCATCGTTCCACGCGACACAAATGATTTCGAAAATTTTAGCTACCGTGTGATATTATATTTCCCATGATGTGCGCAACACACACACCATATGGCTGAGCCCCCAACGCTACATCGATAAGTATATTTTTCGCCACTGAATTTTATTCTTCAATGGAGAGCCATCGAGAATGCCCATCCTAACTGGATAGTGTAATGATAGAGTTGAAAGGTTTACTTGAGAAACTTATTTTATATATGTAATGATGTGCGACGAAACATATACCATTCGAAAGAGTTTGATATTCTGCATCGACTGGTATATTATTCGCCACTGAATTATAGCCTTGAACGGAAAGTCATCAAGAAAATCCACACTAACTGGTTAGTGTTACGATAGGATTTTAAGGTTTACCTGAGAAACTTAGTTTTAATATATTATGATGTACTGCGAAACATATACCATTCGGAAGAGCTTGAAACTTGGTATCGATCAGTATATTATAGACAACTAGCTTATGTCCTTAAACAAAAAGTCATCAAAGAAACGTAGCCCAACTTACAAGTATAGTCGGAGTTTTCATAGGTTTATCTAAGAAATTTATGTTCTATTTGTAAGGATGTGTGCAAACAATATTCTATGCGATGTAGTTTGAAATCCGGTATTATATGTGTATTTATTTTTGAAACCTTACGTTTTGAAGCGAATTATTTTAAGTTTGACGGAAAACACTAGAGTTAGTCGATCGGGTTTTTGGTGGATTTCGATTTTTTTGAGGGCAGCGCATAGGATTATGGGACTCTTTTGTTATTATTGGATGAAGCTCTTTCAGTTGTTGGTGGTTTACTAATTTCCTTTTGTGGCTTAATCGTTGAAGCGAATTGTCATGAGAAATTCTCAAATAAACTGCTATGTCTTCATTGATTATTTTGAAAACAGTTATTATTGTCTCGTATGCCTAGCGTAAGTGGTTTTCATGTGAAGCTTACCTATAAGAAGAGCTGTTTTATGGAGAAGATGAATGTTTTTTAAAAAGTTAGCACTGAGAATGTGTTCAAGTAAATTCTTGATGAAGGAAAGATTCATCGGATTAATTTGTGTAGGTGATTGCGACAATTATCGACATAGGCGTTTTTTTGTAGGTGATTGGTAATTACGTGTGCTTTTGCATTGCAGAAATAGAGCGATTATTGTGCATTACCACATGACGATGAGTATCCGTGCTTGATTTGTTTTTTTTGCCAATCATCATTCACCTGTAAAATAATAGGTATAAAAATGCGTTTTTCTTGTGCATATCTCAGTAGTATTTTTTATCTGCTAACGAACCCGTCTTATAAAATCTTTAATTAAATCGATTGGTAAGTAATATTTTCTTTAAACACCATCTATATAATAATGTCCTGTATCTGTCCGTCTGTTATCAGGCATAGGTTAAAGGTCGAATAAGGCAAAAGAGAAAATATCCAAGGACTATTCAATAGGGTAGTCATAGGTTCTCGAGTGTTACCATATGGAGATAGCCTTAGGTCCTCAAGTGATATCTGATTGAGGTATCCACACGTCCTCAAAGCGCATCATATGGAGATATTCGTAAGACTCTAAGGGCGATCTACGAGAGATATCGATAGGTGTTCAAGGACTATCGCATAGAGGTACCTCTGGACCCTCAACAACTATCCTGTGAGAATATCCATAGGTCCTCCGAAGCTATTCTACTGTATATCACTGGGCCACTAAGAGTTATTGTATGAAGGTACTCATCAGAGCCCGAATTAAACTGAACTTTAGTGGTTCGGATTCGGTTTGGTTCGGTTCGACATCATTTGTTGTAGAGTGGTTCGAATTCATTTTTCGAGAATCGGTTTGGTTCGGCAATATTTTCAAAAAATCGGTTGAGGTTCGGTTCGGATCGACGCGAACCAAATGAAGCCGTTATAGTTTGGCTCGATTCGGTTCGTTTTCGGCCTCAGTTTATCGTTGTTAACAGTGTTATAATATCACAGTAAAGAAGGATATGGAATCCATCGTGATTCTTGTGTGTTTGCATACAATCATTTGGTTTTTATAAATAATTTCGGGTTGAATTCGGTTGGGATCGACTCGAAGCGAACCGTTATAGTTCGATTCGGTTCGGTTCGATTCGGTTCATTTTCGGGCTCTGGTACCTATAGATCCTAAAAGAGCCATCCTGTGAGGTACTTATAGGTCCTCAAGAGTTGTTTTATGACGGTAACTATGGGTCTTTAAGAGCTATTATAGTGAGGCACTCATAAATCCACAAGGGCAATAAGGCCAGAAGGAGGAAAGGAATTAGGAGATAACGAGATAAGGGTAAACGAGTTAATAGGCTAAGTCTTCAGAGATATAGGGGATAAGAGGATAACGGAACACGAGTATAAGAGATGATACCTCAAGAGTATAAGCATGCAAGGGTGTGAGACTACAAGGATATAAGGCTATAAGATCTATATGAGCATGTCTAGTCGTGGGGATACCCCACTTTGGTAGTCTTATTTTAAGGATAAAACATACTGTTGTCCAAACAATATCATGTTTCATCCTTACAATAGTAGAGAAAAGCTACTAGCTTATCGTGTGGGTCGGTAGATTTTTTCTACTATTATAAGGATGAAACATGATGTTGTTCGGGCCAATTCTGGGTTATCAAGTATCCACTTTTATATGACTCAGACAACAGTATGTTTCATCCTTAAAATAAGGCTAACAAAATGGAGTATCCCCACGACTGGACATGTCCATATGTATAATGCGAACTGACTGATTTTCTATCACCAAATCAAGGCTAAACGACAGACTTGAAACTTTACAGTAAAAAAGCATCTGTGCAGTGTGCACAGGCTCCTGCTAGTGTGTTTAAAATGTTGACAAAATCACAATGTATTATAATCAAAACGTATCCCAGATGATGAACTTTCAGAATATATATAATATGCCTATCTTAATAAAATTCCTACGTTTAATTTAAATCAATCTTATTAAAGATAGTTTTCGAAAAAATCTGAGTTTTTTTGCTTTTTTTACAAAACTATGGGAATGTCGCATTCAATATTTTCCTATATATTAATGAATTTTAAAAACTGTTTTATAGGATATTTCTAGCTCACTATGATCTACACCTCCTGAAAATTTCATTGAGTTTGAAGATACTTGTGGATTTTTTGATAGAGATCCCATGGAAATACTCATATATAAATATACCGTAGTAATTAGGATTTCTGAATATAAATCTAGATATAATATTGTTGTTTCATTGAAATCAGTTTGCGCAACAAAACTTAAACACGTATGTTTATTATATAGAACTGGAAGCGTATTCCGTCTAAAAATCGTTTCTACGTATCATCTATAATAACTCTTTATAAGTTATAGATATCGTTCTTCATGACTTCCGTACATTCTAAAAGCAATCATAACATTACTGATTGGGAAACTTCAATCTCAGGTTTTCTTGATTTTTGCACACGTACTACAGAGTACCATGGTATGAGAACATGGTTTGACAAAGAAATAGCGCAACGGAGCAATATCAAAACAATGCTTTGTGTGGGTTTTGGAGAAGGATTTGATTTTGAACTCGCTGCAAAAATAAAATCTTTGACGCACGTGACAGCGCTCGAGATAAATACCACTTCGTTAATTCTGCCTCCATGGGCGAAACTAGCAGAAAGCGTGACGATAGAAATAAAACACGAAAAGTTTGAAGATTTTATTTCTACAATGCAATTCGATTTAATATTGTTCTCACATGTACTCTACTACATTCCTGATCGAAAAAAAGCACTACTCAAGGCGAACGGGATGTTAACGGATCAAGGCTTAGTTCTGATCTTCCATCAGACGAAACATGGCATCAATCGACTTCAGAAGCTTTTCGGTACCAAGAAGTATGTATATTGTTCAGAACAGCTCGAACAGGATCTAACAGCGATGAACGTTGTCTACAATATGAACATTATCGATTCAGTAGTACGAATCAGTGAACCTACCAAAGACTTATGTGATTTCATTCTCGAAAATAATATTACTATGGATGAGTTCAATCTATTGACTAAATATTTGAACAGTTTGGGTGCGATGCTATATCATCCAGTGGCAGTCATTACCATTAGTAGATCTCCACACAATACTGATGATGGTCATTCCGTGAATAGATTGGGTCGAAAATTATTCAGCAAATCAGATCATGTGCTACTACGATCGACCGAAATGTCGGAGATTGGATCATTGCTTTATGGTCAAGAAATAGTCGCAAACTTGTATGGGTTGGATCCTGGCCAGTTAGAGCAACAACGATTAAGCATTTTGACTTGCACAGAAATGGAAACTGTCTACGATTCAATCGCCATTCCGATTGCCGTTCGTGTGGCTCAGGTGATCAAAGATCAGTTTCCCCATAAGCAAATTATAGTTGTTGATCCATTCCTTGGCTCTGGAAATCACTTGTATCATCTCGTCAAAACCACGCAGGCGATCGCTGCTTATGGTTTTGAAATACGACCAAAGGTGTTCGAACAGACTTTGTATAACTTTAAACAACTGAATTTTGACGTCGCATGCTTTTGTGATAACTTTGCTAACGTATCAGACTACATCAAGCCTGATACAAGTGGAAAACAATTGCTCGTGATCAATCTATTGCCGTCTTGGGACGAAACATCCATCTGTCATACTGGTCTAAATCTCAATAAGACATCACCTCCAATCAAGAGTTTAGTGGAACATTATCAACACCAATTTCCAGGCGTTGAATTGCTTTTTGTTATTTACATTCCAGAAAAGATTCATCAGCAATCTTTGGATGAACTACTCAAGATGAGTTTGTTCAGCGAGAAGTATATGGTTAACACATCTGACAATCAAACTATTTGTGGATCTTTGACACTTATTCCGAAGCCTGAGGAAGTTATCGATCGTCACTTGACATCCCAAGAATATCAGGATGCTTTCACTGACTTTATACAGCGCTCTAATGCCTATCAAGTGATGCAGAATTGGTTTGTGTCGTATTTAGGTGATTCTATTACGAAGATCACTAAAATACTCTGTGTTGGATCTGGGCCGGCAAATATTGAGACAATTTTGGCAAAAAGTCTGCAAAATTTAAGTATATTTCACTGCATCGAACCCAATATTCATTTTGTTAAAAAGTTTTTGAGTAATGTTAGCAGCCTTCCGATATGTGAGAAGAAGTTATTTTTCGTACCCTTCGAAGAACACCATTACAATGGTATACTATACGACATTATCTTGTTCTCTCACTCGTTATATTATTTGAACGAGAAATCGATGCAGCTAGTCAAAGCTGTACAAAGTCTTTTAGCCGATGACGGCTTGGTTATCATTTTTCATGAAGGCGGATTTGGTCCACAGATTCAATTACAAGAAATGTTCTCAGTACATAGTACTAATTACAATCGAAATCATCTAGAGAAAGACTTGTCTGAGGCCAATATTCAATACAATATAACCGATTTAGAGGTCAATCTCGACGTAACTCATCGTACTGAAAATTTGTTCAACTTTTTTCTCGAACGAAAAACTAATGAAAGCGAGAAGAAACAATTGAATGAATACTTTGACACCCTTCCTACCATCATTATGATACCTGAAGTGGCCATCACAATAAGAAAAGAAACAATGATCAATGAAGGAAAGCTGCTAAACATGTAGAGCAGCTTAGCCTAGTTTTCAAAGAAAAATTGAACACTAATAAAAATCTTCGTCTCAATAAAATTGTTCATTTTCTCGTATAGTGCTGTAAATAGAATTAAACTGAATGAAAGCACGCGGTACCTGGATAATTGACCTTTGAAAGTCGAATGTCCCTTCCAAAAGATATTGTTGTATCTGTCATAAAAAAATTTCTGAAATGTTTATGTAGACAAATGAATGGTTCTACGAAGACAAGGATTTTATAGATGAAATAGAGAAACAAAACAAAGATTCGGAAGAAAGTTTTCAACAATATCAACGATTTTTTCCCGGAACATCTTTTTACAAACGTCATTTTCTGTTTTGAAAGCTGTTTGAGATATGAATAAAATTGCACATTTTTACGGTTTGAGTAGGATTTTACCTTAGAAAAATGTCCGGCTATCTGTTTAAATCACTCAATGTATTCTTAATCGATCCATTAACATGTTCTGGTGTCATAAATGAAACATATCTTGGGAAGGACATTCAATTATAACTAGACCTATAACAGTTTAAGTGCATAGGTTCGATTCTTTTGAAAAAAAACTGTGAAAGTATTTTTTTAGTCGGAACTGAGCTGTTAAAAGTGTTCACTTGCAAATGCGATCTTTTTAAACAGTTCTCATGAGCAATCTATTCCCTAAACTGAAGTATGATAATACAAAATAAAATAAGTTTGCTTGCGCATGTACGTACATCCTTACCATAGAGTCAAAGGTCAAAAATATCATAGATCATACGGTTAAGAATAGAGGTTGATCGAAGGTATTTGAAGATCGATGAATCAAAAAGTAGCATTAGCTTTTGAACATTTTCGATCATTTTTTCATTAATAAAAGTTTTTTTTCATAAAATAACAGTTTTCACTAAAATGTGACCAAAGGTATCCAAAACAGAGGAATTGATGGCCAACATTAGTTTTTTTTCCATTAACGAGGAAGGTAACCGAGGTGGTCAATGACTTTAGAGTCCATAGTTTGGGCACATAGAGGGGATCTCTGAACTAGAATAGTCATAAAAGGATTTGGGTCTATGACCCTTATCAACTGACAAGGGAAGCTCCCGAAGTGATGACTCGAGCTGAAGACTAATATTGTGTGGGTTTGATACACTAGGTGTCCTGATCTCAAGTATGAAACAATTATTTGTTGAGGCTTTTCTACTGAGAAGTTATAGTCAAAACATTTTTTCACCATGTGGTACATACATAGGTCACGCCAAAAGGTTTTTGGCCTGGTTCTTTTAGAAGGCGTAATCTGAGGACATCTGTTATAGTACAATTAACGTCCATTGGAAACAGATTCACTCAGCCCTAGACTGAAAATGTGGAGCTCTTCCTGATCTCACGATTTGAAGTCCATACGAAAATCCGGAGACTTTAAGAAAAGGGTCTCTCTATTGAAATGCCTCAACAGTGTAAAGTCACAAGAGCAAGTATAGAAATCAGAGAACCAAAGCTTCCGAAAGCAAACAAATAATAGGCTGGACGGTAAGAGGTCATTTCATGAATTAGTTTTTCTTCTTTGTAAAACTAATGCAATAAAATAGTTCGCAAAAATGCAATACTAACGGAATTCAAAATCACTCACCATGTGAATTTCCAGTTTCATAAATATATCTCAGAATAGTATCTACGACGATAAAGTGTGACATGCAATGAACTCTATTTTTATGGTAAATCAGAAACCGCTTCAAGTACAAAATAGATCGTGGTAGAACTTGAAGGACAACATAAGCGAATATCTCTCTCTCACTTTGTGAAGAGACACACAATACATCTGAAGGAGAAAAAAGGCTTCTATCACTATCTTGTTTTAATATTGATGACTAATGGGTATACTAAGAACACATCTACAATTATGTACAAGGATTTTGGTTCTTTTAAACATCCAAAGCTTATTCATTTCGTCTTAAAAATCGTCTTTGTCGTAATTCGGATAGGCAGAACAGGTGATATTTAGCCAAAAATCGATTTTTAAGCTGTCAAGATTCATCATCAGAAACATAATTGGGAGAAAAAATGTGACACAATGCCGATGGAGGCACAGTTTCATTTTCTAAAGATATCTTGCAATCACAACATAAGTATATGAATCCAGCTGTTGCGTCAATTCCTTGCCGTCCAAGTATACCTCCATTCAAAAGAACAAAATCGCCACGGTGTGTAGCAAACTCTCGTCGAACACGGGCTATTAAAAATAAAGCAACCTATTCGAATGAAGATTTATTCATTATTGTTACATATTCTTACTAGTGAATCGTGAGAAATAAATTTTAAGAACAGATGGCAGTATTATTGCATCAAGAGGTCGAAGAAGATGAATGCTCGGAAATGATTTGACATTTATTTACAAAATATTCTCTATTGAAATTCTATAGGCACAAACAGCACAACTTCTGTTGATGGTCATTTTGGAATAATGTTTATCGCGTAATTTTGCACTATCAATGAAAAATAGGACTAATTGATAAAGTGAATAGAAATAATTTGAACTTCACTGATGTGCAATGCGATCACGTTCTAATCGGTTCTGTCGTTCTTCAGTAGTCTCAGAAGCACGGCATTTCTCCCATCGACTTCTTTCTTTGATACGTTTAATTTCTGGGCGTTCTTCTTTCTCTTGTTCATTTTCTCTTGCACGCTTATTCGCCAGACGTTGCAATTCGTATTGACTTCGACATGCAAGACGTTTTTCTTTCTCATCTACGGTTTCATTTGCGCGAATACTCACCGAATGATTTCTTCTATATCGTCTATCGGCAGACAGGCGAATTTCCTTTTGTTCAGCAGTTTCGAAACGAGCGCGACAAGCTCGAAAAGCCGCCATGCGACTTTTAGAAGTCGACATGTTCAGAGTATTTGAAGATATCTTTTTGAATGAATCAAAAGTCGGATAATAATGACTTCCACGATAATATTGCACGCAGATGTGTGGATCAAAAGCAAAGCAATTACGAAGAATATGACAAGAAAATATTAGCGAAAATAAGAAAAAAGCGCCATGAAATAAGAATATTGAATAGAGAGAAAAAAAAGAAAACAAGACGCTGCATATTTTCAAGCGAGTACTACTGGTGCATCAAAGGCTACAAACACTTGTCATCAGAGTATATACAACCATATAATTTGAATCCTAGACAGAACCGATTCACGATATGTCCTTCAAAATTAAAATATAAAACTCGGCAGACTTATTCAATTTGATGTACAGTAATTGCATTAACTGCCATTCTTCTGAAAGAAGTAAAAGAAACACAGAGAGTGCCAGAGTGCAAAAATGAAAATTATCAATCAAAATAAGAGATAAAAGCTGGAAGATGATTGATCAATAAAAGAGAAAAATACAACTGGAGTACAGAAGAAGAGACGAAAGAACAAAGAACATACCAATGATGGTACTGTGTGCCTCTTACAGTCTTGGGATAAGCATAGAATAGATTCACTTTTCTCGCTCTATATTTCAATACTCCTATCAGATTCCGTTCCACAGCACAACTTTTATTGATCTCAAGACTACCATCACCGGCACAAATATCGGCATTATCAATCCAAATATAGGCGTCATTGATACAAACACAGATGAATTTCGGTTTCTAGACCCTATCCTTTCAGTTTAGGGAATAATGAATAAACATATTTAGGATTATGTAGAAAATTTCAGCCGTCCAGTATTATTTATCGTTTTATTTTTTCATTTCTTTCGAATCACCATTCGAATCATTTTCGATATGAGTTTTCAATTCTCACGTGAACAATTTCGCACTATGATTTTGTATGACTGGAAAATTGGCTTAACATACAAAGACAGTCATGCTCGTTTGATGCAACCATGGAAGGACTAAGCACCTTCAAATCAAACAGTACTCAATTGGTTTCATGAATTTCAACGGGACAATTTCAGTGTTGAAGATGCTGCCCGTTCAGGTCGTCCTCGAACTTCTGTCACTCAACAAACAATTGATGATGTTCAAGAAATAATTAAAAATGACCCTCACTCAACTTATGAACAGATAGAACACATGTTGGACATTGGTTCGCACGCGATCAATTCAATTCTTCATGACTATTTGAAGCTCTGTAAAGTATGTGCTCGATGGGTGCCTCATCAACTGATCGATGATCAAAAACAGTTGCGTATTCAGTTTTGCCACCAGTTCTTCCAACGACTTGAAGATGGTCGATCTCGTCGTGTCCTCGACATTATTACTGGTGGCTAATCATGGTTCTATCACTATGATCCGGAAACGAAACAGCAGTCAAAGGTGTGAGTGTCAATAACTGATCCATGACTAACAAAAGTTCATCGTAGCAGAAGCTTAGGCAAACGAATGGTGGCTTTTTTTCATAAAAACCGGTTTCATCAAATCTATATCATTGATACCTGGTGAGGCGATAAATGCAATTTGGTATGTCAACATATCCCTGTCAAAAGCCTTCAAAGCTGTATCTGAATGGAGAACTAGAAATGGTCGTCGAGGTCTCATTTTTCATGATGATAATGCACGACCCCACAGAGCCTGGATCACCAGCGAATATTTAGCAGAAAATCATGTAGAACCTTATCAAAATTCACCTTATTCTCCAGATATAAGTCCGTGCCACCTCTTCTTGTTTTCAAAACTCTAAAAACCAACTACGTGGAATTCGATCCGACGATGACACTGCAATGGTGGATGCATTAAAACAAGCTGTCAACACTCTGATAAAGGACGATTTCAAAAACTGCTTTGATGATTGGTTAATTCGAATGCGCAAGTGCATTGATGCTAGGGGGAGCACTTTGAAAAAATACATTAGAACCAGACTTTGATTATTTGTCTAAAGGGCTGACCAAAAAACTTTTGGCGTGACCCTTGTATATACATACTGTAAAAAAAGGTGTCTTATCAAACACTCAAAATAGGTTTGGAGATTTCTAAAAGCATCCAAAAGGGTTCAAAGTTTCGAAAAAAAAAGAAAAAAAATCCACGAAATCTTTAAAGATACTTCCTGCGGATACATGAAAAGAACCTTCTCTTGCAAAAATATTTGTAAGTTCCGTATCACAGAACAGAGTTTCGTGGCAAAATACGAAATTTTTAGAGTTTTATATTAAAGTCTAATGGTTTCCTATTAACCCTTTGAGGACCGAATTTTTTTAATCGAAAAAACACGTTTGGTAAATTTTTCATTTTATTTTAACTCAATATGGCTATTTAAAAAGTAAGCTATCGACTGGTTTATCGTAATTAAAATCGAAGGCGCTCTCGTTGTTGCTACCATTGTTAAATAAATGACAGAACTCGTCATCAACTTCCGTATTTTTAAAGGATTTCATTTTTTTAGTTTTATTTATAAAAACAGTATGAAAAAATGAAGAGTGGAAGTAATGATATACTTTGCAAATTCAAGAACAATTTAAATTTGTCAATGAAAATGCAAATATAAATATATCCAATAGAAAATGAGAATATTCTCGATAAACAAAAGATTAGAGAAGAAGAGAGAAATTATGACGTCACTGTATCTTAGCAGCAAGAACAAAGGATATGTGAAAAGAAATTATATGACAAGAGGAAAGAAAAGAAAGAAAAGTATGAAATGACAAATGCGGTTGCTTATGACCTTAATTAATTTACGTCTTTAATAGTTTAATGTGAACTAAATACTTTTTTCCTTACTGAAAAGTAAGTGGGTTAAAAATGACTCATCGGTCCTCAAAGGGTTAAGAATGAAGGCACTCGTTGCCTTCAACCATGTGCTAAGTTGTTCAGAATCACAATTGAGAGTTGAACAATTGTCCAAAAGTTTACGTGTATATTCCATTTCAGTTTCACGCGAAGAAAAGGTAATTTGATAAGGTTTTTTAGCTGATGTAAGTACGTTTGACACCATAAATGTAGACGCTGAGAAGGAGGATGGAGGTTGAAATTGTGTGAGTGGTTCACGGAGTTCTTTAGGTGGTCTTTCGTCGTCGTCGGAGCACATATAACGACGGTAAAATCAATTTAAATAATTGTGATCAGAACAGTTCCCGGGTCATGGCATCAAAATGTGAGCTCTCAACTATTGGATGCTACCTTTTGGATAAAAAAACATGAGAGACTCTATGATCAAAGGCAATGTTTATTCAAGAAGGAAAAAATCTGAATGAATCTTCTCTCCCATCGAGGATTCAAACAGAATAGAACAGCTAGCATATCGTGATCGCTAACAGTAGCTGAATCGGAGCTTTGAAAAGTAAGAAATGAGACAACATGGAACTTAATGTAGCTCATTAATAATGCGAGTCATGGGGAGTATGAATTTGTTTCGAAAAAGAACAAATACAGAAGAGAATATTATTTCGCTTATATAGTATACTCAGATTTAGCTGGCAGGAAAGAATGACCGTGTTAGAATTGATCAATTGTATGTTATGTGTGAGTATTTTCAAGTCTTGTCTTACATAATGGCTATAAAATAATAATTTTTAAACATAGAATATGATCTCTATTATTATATTTATGAAGACAATTTGTTTGTCTTCGGCTTTTAAAGTGTGATGTCTTTTTATGTGAATAGTAACAGAAGTGTAGAAACGAAGACTGGTATATTCTCTTGGCAAATGGAGGTTTGGACAAAGTAAAATAAACTTGTTTGTCACCGGTCAAAAAACATCGGCTTAAAGATCACTGCTCAGTTATTTTCGGTATACGGCTTCCATTGAATCAGATTATTGAGTATGGGAACGCAGCCAGTGGCAAACTTTTTGTATCGGACTTTTTGATCAATCAGACTCTATCTGTTGGAAATTTCAGCCAATGATATACTTTCCAAAACCTAGCTTTCCTACAATCAGATTTTGAGAATCTGAGCTTTAAGGCGATCAGTATTTTGTAATTTTATTCCTCCTTGAATCAGATTTTGAGGAACTCATGCATTTCAATATTCGGTATTTGTAAAAAAAAATAATTAAGATTTCGCAGCGATGTTTCATAAACTTAGAGATGGTGCACTTATTTATAGATCCACGTGCTTTTACTTGTTTTTCTTCGAGTCTTCTGCAGTAGAACCTTCCGCTGCAGATCCTATAATTCTTTTGAGTTAGTGAAACGTTAATGAGTGTGTTTTTGAACACAAGACAATGAACTTATGTGAAAATACAATTCAGCATGGAAGCGGCTAGCTGTGAGTGACGCCCCGTAGGAGCGCCGACGAACGACTATTCGCTATTTTGTTAAATTCGCTTTTTGGTTTTTATATCCCCTGTGAACGATATTTTGAGCAGGAAAGTGACGCGTTACATTGGTCTATGCAGACATCATATAAAAAACCGAGAAGTTTAGAGTGAAATGAAGTAGAAAAAAATGATGATCGACTTCGTATGTGTAAAAGTTGAAAGTTGAATTCAACTATTTAACTTGGAGGATGGAGGGATCAGAGTAGAGTGAGGGTGGAACCTTTGAGGGGCAGGGGACCAGATGCGGGTGAGGGCGGTTCGAAAAAAGTGACAAATGGTGACAGTTGGAGGTGATTCGGGGAAAGTGATGGTGGTGTTAGTGAATCAATGAGAAGGGCTGGCTGAAACTAGGATGATAAAAAGCACGACTCACCAGTTGCTGTGGACTCTGAAGAACCAAGATTGCAGGTTGGTTTTAGGTTTTGCTTTTGCTCTTCGGTTTTGGTTTCTCAAGAAACCGGATAATTAGACATGAAAAATGTCCGAAACACGTCGGGATAACTTTATTGAAATTTTTTTGATTACATCATCGTGGCGGTTGAATAGTTCAATTCAACTTTCAACTTTTATAGTACTGATCGACTCCGATGTACGTTCCACGTTCTCATACTAAAGTCTTAACAAGAAGTTTAAAGATTGGGTTTTATAGAATAGTCGTCGCTAGCAATCCGTGTATATGTGTATATATATATCAAGTATAGTTATCAAAGCAGAACCCAGCGACCAGTAAAAGATAATGATAAATAGAATTCAATCGAGAGTTAAGCGAGTCGTATCGACGAGCGTTACTTCTCTGATAATACAACTGGTTAGCGGTTCGACTATCTTACACTATATTCCCATCAGTGTAAGGATATGATTATCATAATATAGGTATTAGGTTTATTCTACACTACGAGAGTTAATACTATAACAAGAAACGGAGTTGGTGGTCAGCAAATGAAAACATGTAAGTTAATGCGTCCGTCAAAATTTAATTCAATTTCATACAATCAATTGTACTAAAAAAAGTGACGTTACATTCTATATTTTATTAATGTACTGTTATATAAAGGAAGATGTGCATCTATTTACTACGACGCGCATGCCGTATTAGATTGATGCACATCTTTACTTAAAAGTCAATGTATTCATGTGAATCCTGAATAACATGTCACTTTGTTTGGTTTAGTTAGAATACACAAACAGAGTTACATTTTGTTAATACAATATTCGCTTTTGTAGTGTAAACCAGATTTAAGGTTTTAAATGTAAAAGTATAGGTGTAAATGTATCAGGATAAGGGTATAGATATAAAGATACAGGGACAAGGATACATGCATAACGACTAAGCTACCAAATATCCTCATATTCACCTCAGAGTGATGTTGTTCTATGTAAATATCTTACCGTGTTTATATGATGCGATGTCACCTTGAGTAGATAAAGACAAGGATATTTAGTAATTTTGAATAAGGTAGGTTAAACTAATATAAGGCGCAGGAAAAATGCGTTATAAAGTAATAAAACGAATAATAAAGAACGATTCAAACAAATTGCTTGTGTTTTTAGTAAAAAATACGCGTTCCAACGTAACTAAAATATGCATTAAATGTCTAGCGAAAATATGTGTTCTGAAAAATAAGCAAGCTTAAACTCAAATTTTTGCAAATGTTTTTCATAAATTAGAACAACATCCCAAAACTTAAAGAATAGGAGACCTTCCTATTTATTAAAGACTCAGGCGAATGAACTGATATTTGGGTTTTCGCAGGTGTTGCTTTTTCACTTTAATCACATCTTTGTGCTGATTGCCGTAATCTACATACAGCATTGCATGAGAGTGAGAGGATTATGATTAAAGTAAAAGAGTGCCGTCCTGCATTACCCTTTTACAGACTTTGGAATAAAAAAGTCAAATTCGAAATATAAAATTTTCCGGTTACCAGTATATATTGATGTCGATCAGTATTCTGGCGCATCCTTTCTTAGCAGAAATGGAAATTTCCATATTATTCTCCCTTTGTTTCATAAATTGTATATGAACTGTCTAGTCAATTCGTAATAATAATGAAACAGATTAAAGTACATTTATCTTGATCAATCGAATTTGATGGTGACACCAATATATCGGGGCATGATGGTGATCATTTGAAGCTGTCCACCTGCATTCACTTGAGGACCACCATCGCCAAACGTCACATGTTGCATCAGTCTCGCTGTGATCACCTTGAGTGCAAATTGAGTGAAATCTCGTCCGATACATTGACGATGGCCAGCTCCAAATGGAAGCAGTGCATAAGGATGATGAGTTTTGTCCTCACCCAAAAACCTCTCGGGATCGAAGAGCTCTGGCTGAATTGACCAGTATCGAGTGTCATGCGCGAGATTATAAAATGGAATAAATACTTGATCACCTTTGAATAACTGGAAACCACTCTCAGGCAAACGATCGTCGACAGTTAATGTGCGACCTGTTCCTTCGGAGGGCGGAGAAAATCGAAATATCTCATTGATAACACAGTCCAAATAGACGAGTGAATCGAGATGATCCACGGATAACATTTCCATACCACAATTGCTTATCAGTTCTGTCTTGATCTTTTGCTGCACATGGGAATGCTTGCTCATGAGATGAATGAACCACATGAGAGCAGTCGCAACCGGCTCAAAGCCACTCATTAGAACAAGCATCTCGTTTAACAATTCACTTCGTGAAAGGCCTACCGGTAGAAAAAAAGAACAATGTTGTATTCTATGCCAAGGAGAATAGCTAACATTAGTTCTATGCATCATATATTATATTAAAGTATTTCTATGGGATTTGAACTACGTGTCCAAAAGTGATTTCCTATGTTGATTAAAATTTCAGCGTTTGCAGAGTTTTTAATTCTGAACATTTTGATAAATAAATTTTTCAAAAATTCTTAATTTGGTGAAGATATAGTCACAACATTTTAAGAGGCAAAAATAAAAATCCTCAACCCTTTGGTCACGGACCACGTATATATACGTTTTAAGCTTCGCTTAACATATGATGCAAAATTTTGTTTTCTTTACCTAACCATGAGATTACCCACGATTACTCTTGTGCTTTTCTGGCTGCAGCGGAATCGTATAGTATCACTATGCATTACATGTATTTTCTTTCTCGTACATTCTGTTGACATGCATCCACCATCAAATATCTCTAGCTAGTATTTCGAACAGATTTTTAGTCTTTTCCTCTTTTTTCGTACTTTTTATTTTATTAAATTGTATTCTTTATTTTTTTCATAGCTTGCGGTAAGATGTCTCTGCACGTTGTCATAGTGATCATAACTCTATCGTTTCTGGAAACTGATTGCTATATCGCTTTTACATTTTTTCAACGAAGGCCTCAAGGGCTCCCTTTGAATTGATTTCCTACTTTAAACTGTTGATTTGCGCTGAAATTTTCAGGAATGATTGATCTTGGTGAGATACGGCACTGGTAAAAAATCTACCCCTATAAACTATGCTGGTTCGAGTTCCACTGGAATTATAACCCGTTTTTGCAACCGATTTAACTGCATCCCGGTACGTACGATAGAGCTCGGGCTAGTTTCAAATTAAAGCTAGCCTCTGTGCACAACTTTTCATTGAATGAAATTTTGAAATCCAATCCCATTCGTTTTTATAAGCATTTTTGATGACATGGTCTGCAAACCAGCATATAAAATGGTGGTTGAGCAACAATAGATCCCACTTTTCTCAGCCCAGAAATCGACTTTAAAAACACTGGTCGATGAAAATTTTGCTCTCGTCTAGAGCTTTAAAATAATAAAAGAATGTTGGATATTGGCTGTGTCTAGAAGAACTAGTTCTCATTTTCCTGATTGGAAACCATGTTTTGATAAAAAAACGATAAATAAATTTAGAGATGAATTTTTTTTATTCAAATGTGAAAACAATCATATTAAAATGGCATATATTGAATATATTTCATTGAATTTTTTTGACAATAAATAACAGATGCAGTAAACTAGCATTATCCATCATGCTGGAATAGTTTTGCTCTTCTGTTTTTCAGATGGCTCACGTAGTATTATATTACAACATTTTTTGAATATGATAATTCACATCATTCTTTAGATAAACTGAAAAACCTGAATTTTGGGCAAAAATGAATAAAACGATATATCTGAATTATAATTATCGTAACTCAAGTTCTCTCAGCAACAAGGTACTATCACTTTTGCTATTTTTTTAGAATTTTTAATCATTCTACGCGTATATTTTCTGACATACCGGTTCTCTTCGAATTGGAAAAATGGAAAAATAGCTCCGACTAGCTCAAAACATTTCTAACTCTCGAAAAGCCGTTAACAATGTTACAAAGACGAAACAAAAAGTACAAAATGATCTCATTTCTTGTATAGAACAACTAGCTGGCAATGAATCCTTTACGTACAAAAATCATCCGCTTATCGGTCCGTCGCGTTACAAATTATCAAACTTTATTGAACAACAACATACAGATACTGATGAAGATCTGAATGATTAGTATCATATAATTCCTAATTCGTTTTTATTGAAGTTAATGAAACAAGCTAGTTGTATACCATACAAATCAATATGGAATGGCGATATGTCTGTTGCAAAAAAGAGAAAGTACTATTTGTGTTGTCTTTTCTCGAATAAAACTTATTCATTACATATATATATGGGGTTGAGCAACTTGACTGATACCCTAATATATGGAATAGGAAACCATATTATTTCAGTTAGGAGTATATAATGAATTATATACCAAATGGAAGCTTGTCAAAAATAAGATTTATTAGTACTAAATAGTAAGGGTTTTGTAAACTTTGTAATGTCGAACTTAAGAAATTTTGAAAAATTTTATACTTTGAAAAACACATTTTCTATATGAAAAAAAAAACACAAGATTTTCTCATAAAATTAGCTCTTTTTCAGTGTTTCTACTACCTCATATGTTTAGAAATATATTCAATAGATGCAGCATTGAAAACTGAATCGAATAAGTGTATTTTGAAACATGTGAGATAGTAGAAATACTGAAAAAGAGCTAATTTTATGGGAAAATCTTGTGTTTTTTTTCATATAAAAATTGTGTGTTTTTTAATGTATAAAATTTTTCAAAATTTCTTAAGTTCGACATTACAAAGTTTGCAAAACCCTTACTATTTAGTACTAATAAATCCTATTTTTGACAAGCTTCCATTTGGTATATAATTCATTATATACTCCTAACTGAAATAATATGGTTTCCTATTCCATATATTGGGGTATCAGTCAAGTTGCTCAACCCCATATATATATACTAGCGGTAATACCCGGCGTTGTTCAGGAAATCTACATACTGCAAACTTATTATATCAGAAAACGACAGAAGGCATATAGAGGGCGTGCTCGGGATTCTTTATATATGATAACTACATGTCCCGCCGTGCACACACTTGCATTCATGCGTAAATCGGACAATTCAGCAAATAGTGTATGAACATGAGTGTCTTTTTTTACTCATGTCAATTGTCATACTATATGAACACCCGCTGGAAAAAGGTGACACTAAGAAATGGATAATCTATCAATAGCAGCAAATACTCTAAAGTCTTTGAAAGATTGGTGAAAATTGCAATATATCATAACCTGTACGAAATTTCATTCCGTCCCTCCCCCTGAATACCCTGACTCTCTGTCAACTTTCGTTTGAACTCAAGGTATTTCATGAAACGCTTGGCGCCGCTGACTCGTACGGCGTCCAAATTAAAAAAAAAACGGCGGGCAGAGACAACCTTCTTCTTTATATATGTAGATTATGAGCTATAAGTAATGGAATTTTATCCCTTTTGTTGCTTTCAACATTCGATGGATATTTCCACTTATACGGTCACCCTTTATCTTATAAATTCTATTTGCTTTTTTCGAGCATTCTTGGACATCTTACGTTCAATGGCAAAAAATACAGATTATTATCTACTTTTTTTCTCAAGTTACTGAGAAAACAATCACACGCACAGACTCTTTAGAAAAAGTACTTACTGTAGTAATTGAACAAAAGGAGGGACAAAAACTCTGTTCAGGTGAAATTTTTAAGTGAAAAACCATCCTATAACCTCCCTCTAGACATAGGGCAGTATTGTGGAAAATTTGATGATGCTAGCTTTTACCGAGACTGTTATAAGCGAACAGACAAACAGACAAACTTTCTTCTTTATATATATAGATATATATTAGAATTATATTGTTCTTTGGTGATTACATGTAGCTGCTCGTATAAAGTTGAAATCAATACATCTAACCGATGTCCAAAAAACATCTAAAAGAGATATTAATGTTCGAAGTGCAAATGGTACCTTTATACTCAATAATTTAATAACCAAGCTGTTCATCTGATATTTAGGTGCAAATTTTGTTGGTATCGGTCATCAAAGTTTAGTAAAACTTTGTGCTGTTTTGAACGTGCCGCCTTCTATTGATGATGATCATTTTTCTCACAACATCACTTTTTTACTTTTCGCATTTGAATCATACAAACTTATTTAAATGTAGAATGATGTGGGGAGAATGTTTGCTGTCAATTAAGTGAAAGCAAACTTACTATCGGTGGTGATGGCACTTGCCAAAGACGCGAATTTTCAAGTACATATGGGGTAGTAGCAACCATGTCTGGTGGAGCTACTGGAAAAGTAAACATTAGATCAATATATTTTTATATCTTATCATTTGAGTTTTTCAGACATTGGATTTAAAACAATTATCAAAAAATTACCTCATTTGTACAGGATTACTCAGCATTAAATATTCAGATCCAAAATAATATTCAGAAATTTAAAAAAAAAACATCAATGTGAAAAAATCATATCGGTTGATCAGGTATAATTATAGCCAAAACTTTCTAATTTAACTATTTATTTTTTTAGTGTCTATAGAGGTCAATGGAATTTATCGTTTATTTTCAGGTTCCGACAGATTATACAACGTTCAATAGACAAAGTAAATAACAATATATCGAATCCTTCTCTCTACATTATTTATTTGCAGTGACATTGACGATGATGATACGAAAGTTTTTCCAAAATTGATTCAGGATCCTCCATACGAGGATGTATCCATTATGAAAATAGAAGACGCGAATCATTTCACGAAAAAGAGGCTGCATCGTCTACAGAAGATATCAGACACTATGAAAAAAATCAAAATTGATGAAAAATTTGGTTTACGTGGCCCAAACCGAATGACAAAATGTTAGTGTAGATTTTGCGTATATTTTAACTAATTGCTGTTTTTCTTCTAGAAATGATAGTTAATTTCAAACATTAATATCGTAAAGGTATTGTAAGAAATAAAACAAATCTCGATGAAATAGTTTGTGCAGTCTGGGTCATATGGAAACATAAAGTAAGTAAAACTATGAAGAGTCTTATCAAAAAAGACCCTTTTTTTTGTAGGCTTCGTTGAACTCTGAGCCACCTCACGAATGGTGTTCACCAAGCTATTGTGGGTATTCAAAATCATTAGAAATAGGTAATTATAAATGACGCATTTTTTATGATCTTATTTCATATAATTAGACGAAGAATATGATCACAATTAGCATAGTTTGTCATTAGGTATTATGAAAACTATTATACCAGTATTTGACGAACTGGCTCATCGTGAGTACTTCGAAGCATCGAATATGAATTTAAAACTATTGTTATTTAGTGAATGTCCTAAAGAGAGTGATAAATGGTGAAGCTCAAAATGCAAATGAAAGCTTTCATTCTATTATATGGAGCTTAGCGGCTAAAAATCATTATTCTACCAGTGCGATCATTGATTTATGTGCAGCAATTGTTTTCTTATTATATACTGATGGTTATCAGTCAATTATACCAGTTATAACTGAAACAATAGGTAGAAAATGATCATAAATTTCTTATGCAATACAATATTCCCTTTCTGGCAGGTGATAGTGATTTTTATACAGCAGCGGCAATGAGAAAACTAGATGAACGTCGTTTATATTATGAACACAAACGAAAAACAAAAAAAAGACAACAGGAATCCAAACTAACTGAAGAAACATCCAATTCTCAACAAAGTGATTAAATGGGTGTTGATGAAAATAGCAACGAACAATTAGCCGACTCATATAAACCTGATGCATATTGATTTTCTATCTTTTTGTTTATTTATGATCATATTTCATCTTTTTAAGTGTTTTTTATTGTTAACAAACGAATAAAAATGTGAATCATCATTTCTATTTTTTTAAAAATGAACGATATTCAAAAGTTCAAATAACATAATTATATCACCAGCATCTTGTCTAAAGCGTTTCATTTTTTCTTTATATGATTCTTAGATTAAATGAATAATTTTGATATTTGTTATAATGTTGTATGTCGTGCATATATTAAAGAAAATGTCACAAATCCTCCTATCCTAGTGGAAATCTTAAAGCTAGATAGTGCCATGTATTCATCCGTTCCTTACATAAATACCAACGACGATAATACTGATTCGAATACTACAACAAGCGGTGAAGATAATAATTCAGATGAATCAAACACCTCAGACAACATCAATTCGAAGAATACAGATCAACGAAATAGCGAAACTCGAATGACTAACAATGCTGAAGTGTGCGTATCTTTAGTTGTCAATGTTCCCCTAACTATTCTGCTTTATTTTTAGTAAGGCAAAATCTTTGACAAGATCATTTTCATCATTGGCTGTAACAACTAAAAAAAATTCACTCGATTTGTCATTTTCGCCATTAACAGTGACAACAAAGACAAATCCACTCGATTTGCATTATCATCGAAAACGACTACAAGTGGTCTTCAACAAGCTTAATCAACTCATCTTTGACATTCGAAAACGACAAGGAAAAACAAAAAAAAAAGAAGTTTATGAGCTATCACCATTAATCAAACAAACTATTGGATATTTATATCTATCAGACATCGATGACCAAAAATATTTACAATAGCCGAAAATTATCTTCACCCTTCAAATATGTTTTGAAATTTTTCGTATCTAATTAGTTTTTTCTGTTCTCGTCTTTTCGTTGTTCATTCTTTATGATTTCTTTCTAAATAAAATATAACACCTATAAATAAACTTCTTTATTATTTATTTACTCTAGATTAATAAATCATCTTGAAAGGAATAAAGATCGCGATACTTCCAAAAAAACTTGTAGACTTCTGCGCAATATACCGGAATTGTATGTTCAATGTGATTGATAGAATATAAACATGTAATGCTCATCTTCGGTGTTAATAGACGCTTAATGATTAATACAAGAGTATTTAATTCAATGCTGATGCAAACAAAAGGGCAATCTACTCAAAAATTGAGATTTTTTTTTCAAAATCATGAAAATATCTCGAAAAATGTGGTAGTCAAGCTAAAGTTTACTTCAATTAGTCTGTTAAAACTTGACGGTTTTGCGAAAAACCATATACAGGATGCCCTAAAAGTCCCTTGAGAATAAATTTTTCGTTTATCTTTACTATTTAATTTAATTTTATGAACCTATTTTTTTAAATGATAGATGGATGCATTGAATTTTCTTTTATACCAACAAATTTTATAAATACTATTCTAAAATATTATCTTTCAGCGAAATATGAAAAAATAGAGTTTTATTTCCAGAATAATAACGAACGTGGGAAGTTGAATGACTGTACATTGTTTTTCAACTTTCATTGACTTAATACATAGTATTAAAAAAATAAAATATACCAGAAGATTGAACGTGAAAAGTTCCATAATCTACAAAGAACAGTTTATTTTATAGGTGAAACAAGAAAAAAAAGAATTTCGCTGAGGTAAAAAGAGAGTGACATTTTCGCAACAGCGAACATTGGTCGCACGGCATTTTGCACACAAAAGGTGCATATATAAAATAAGCTGTTCTTTGTAAATTGTATAGCTGTTCACGCTGCATCTTGTTGTGTATTTTGTTTTTTTCTGAAATAAAACATATCGATTGATGAAAAGACGAAATAACAAAAAAACGAACTCATTTGACACTTAAAAGAAACATCTTTTTCAAACTGTCTAAATTTGATCGCTCAGAATTTTGTTCATTTTGAAAACAAAAAGTACAAATATAGAATAAACAGCCTGATGTAAACTGTGGAGCTTTTCACGCTCTATCTTCCGGTATATTTTGTTTTTTATAATACTATGTATTAAGTCAATGAAAACTGAAATACAATGTGTTGCATTCGCTATTTCTTTGGAAATAGAAGTCTGTTTCGTATTTCGCTGAAAGACAATATCTTAGAATAATATTTATGAAATTTGTTCGTATAAAAGAAAATTCGATGCATCCATCTATCATTTAAAAAAAAATAGGTTGATGAAATTAAATTAAATAGTAAAGATAAACGAAAAATTTATCCCCAAGGAACTTTTGGGACACTCTGTATATATATACATGTTCTGGAAGAAGGAATTTCGGTGCATCTTTCTATAATAAAAACCCAATTTCGATTTATTTTTGAAAAATCTGATTTTCCAAAGGAGGGGACAGGCGGGCCTTAAATGCTCTCAAGGTACATATACATGTTCACTATGCTATAGAGCTGTGCGTGGATGAGAATTTTTTATATATCTATTATATAAATCATTTTGTACAATAATTAAATACCAGCAACGATGTTTGATAAAAGCTGTATTTTCTTTTTTTACAAAATTTTTCAAAATTTTTCAAAATTTTGTAAAAAGTTTTGTACACTAAAGCAAATTCAAAAATAAAATTCAAGATCATATTCGATTTCGTCATAAACAGACGCTTGGGAACATATCGAGGCTGACTTCAGTGAGACAAAAAACTAAGATCTCTTATATGGTCTGATTGATAGACCTGTCCAGCTCGACTGACTGAACATCAACCACAAAACACTACAGTGCTATTTTATGTCGATGATTATTCGAAAAAACTGAATCTCTCGATATGATACAATAGTGCATTCGATAGACCGTCATTTTTCCTGAAGCCTTGATAATACAGAATTTCTATGGTTTTTGATGCGACTAGAATACTAAATCAATGTTGTTAAATAGTATTTGTACTGATGCCCTTTACAAGAGGTTTGCTACAGCACCACCTAAAAAAAATCTTTTAATTTTCCATTCAGTAGTCGCAAATAAAGTTTTTAGTCAAATCATATTCAAATCGAAAATATTAGATCATTTGGTTTTTCCTGCGAAAAACTCGACCTGAAACAAGTGTAAATAGTGCATTTTGACTCTGACAAAACCACTAAAAATGCATGTGTTCTGTATTGTGACATTATTTTATGAACGTCTTAACTGTTGAACCTCGGCATGTTCAATTTGATCACTATCGGATGCTTTATAGTATCGTGTCGAGAGTTTCGGTTTTTTAGAATTATCATCGATATAAGATAGCACTTTAGCTTTGTGTGGTTGATAATCAGTATGTGGATCTGGATAGCTCTGCTTATCAGACCACATATAAGACTCAATTTTCTTGTCTAACTGAAATCAAGCTCGATATGTTTCCAAGCGTCTATTTATGAGGAATTCGAATATAATCTTGAATTTTTTTTTTGGCTTTGCTTTAGTGTATAAAACTATCAGAAACATTTTGAGAAAATTGTTAGAGAAAACGTTTTTTTAAGGATTTTTTTTGTTTTTGCTTCTTGAAAAGTTGTGACTATATCTTCATCAAATTAAGAGCTTTTGGAAAATTTATTTTATCAAAATGCTCAGAATTAAAAACGCTGCAAACGCTAAAATTTTAATCAGCATCGGAAATCACTTTTGGACACGTGGTTGAGACTCTATGGAAATATCATTAACTGTTACTTTAAATAATAAATATAGTGAAGAACTATTTCATATGAAATGGCCTGCTGAGTAATTTTTATAGATAATCGTACCTGATTTTTCTTCTTCTCTTTTGATCGATTCCGCATTTTCATCTTCTTGTAGTGAGGCAACAAGTGAGGCGATCAAGCATGTTCTTTCTCGGTATGTCGAGGACTCTTCACTTGCAGCTAACTCCTGCTTGATCATTTGATCGAAATATCGTTTAATGATTGCCTGCGCCCGTCGATATCGACGATTCAGTTTCAGATAGATAGTAGATGCGATTCTTGGCAAAAAAAGAACTACTTGAAATATCTTGCAGTAGTCTTGTAATGCTTGACAGAGCTCATTATTGCCTGAGACATCTTTGTCCAATGTCTGTAAGTCATAGTCGAATGCAATCAATCCCAATATGGCAATCATAAGATTTTGACATTGCTGAGTAATGTCGAGATGGATGTGATCCGTGGGAAAGACACGCCATTTAGTCAATAGTTTGTCCACCGCAGCGACAATTAAATCTAAGTTCGAGGTAATTTTACCGCGGCGAAGCAAGGGTAGAATAAGCGACGCGTGTCGTTTGTACTCAGGACCTAATAAGTGTCATGTATTAGGAATCCAATGAGATGAATGAAACATACCTTTGATGCAAGGAATACTGTTTGGAAATAAGGCACCAAATACTTGAACAGTCAACGCGCTTTGATTATAGATATTTCTGTGGGTGAAAATGTGCTGTACGTCACCGATTCCGTTAACAACAACCATGCGACGATGACCAATCCAAATTTGATAAACATCACCGAAGCGGTCTTTGAACGTTGAGTAGACTTGATGAAGAGATGCACCTTGGAACAATAACCCTGACTGAATCAAATTTCCGAACAGAAAATGAGGCGGTAAACCAGGTATCGAGGAGTAAAGGGTGAAATATTTGAGTTTCACATAATACAACAGTACAGTGATGGCGACCAGAAGTATCACAAGAAGCATTTTATGTTTGTGATGAATAGCGGATTGTTGTCAATATAACGCTAACTAATTGAAAGTAGGAAAAAGAGCATGTGTTAATCCGTGGAAAGCTGGACCATTTCCCATCTACAAAGAGAAATTGTTCCACTTCAAGGAGAAATGCTTAAACCTGAAAAAGTCAAGCAGAATCTCTTTTATGCATTAACCTTAAAGCATTTCTTATGTAGAAATTGTGCGTCTATATCCCTACTTCTGAGGAGAAGTGGAAAGAAAGAAAAGAGAAATCGATAATTTTTATTATATTTTTTCTCATCTTAAATAGCAGTTTTAAGTAGAAACGGATTTTTTCTAGCAGACATGGTCATTTTTTAAAGAGAAATCGTTCATCCATACCCCCACTTAGAGGAAGAAATGGATAGAAAGTAAAGTGAAATCGATAATTGTTTATTTTAATTTTATGTTTTCATGCTAAAGGGAATTCAAGTAGTAATAGAATTTTTGTATCGAAAATGATTGTATTTGAAGCAGAAATATTTCATTGATATCTCTGTTTATAAAGTGAGATAGAAATAAAGTAGACTGAAGTCGATATTTTTTTAAAGTTTTTTCGCTCATGTTGAAGGAGTTGTAAATAGAAATGGATTATCCGAGGAGAAACAATGATATTTTAAGGAGAAATTGTTGAGCCATATTTCCATTCATACGAAGAAATGTAAATAGAAGAGATTGAGCAGAAATTGAGAATCTTTGGTTAGGATAGTGTTCAGCAGAAAGCGGCGCGTCTCGATGAAAATATTTGAAATATCAAGTGAAATTGTTTATAGAATTGTCCGTGAGGAAACTTAAATGGAAGAGATTGAAAAAGGAACTGAGAAATTATTTTTGTAAAGGATGTCGAGTGTATGGTTTAGTTGATTTGTAGATTGTTATTTATAAGGGACTAGCGGAAGTACCCAGCGTTGCTCGGGAAATCTCCATACATAAACCTACCATGTCATAAAACGACAGAAGATGTATAGTGAACGTGATTGAGACCTTTTCTTCAACTATTACTACATATCCTGCCGTGCACACACTTATATTCATTCTTAAATTGGATAATTCGGCAAATAGTGTGGAAGTGTCAGTGTCTTTCTCTTAACTCATACCTGTTGCCATACTTTATACCAAGGCCCACTGCAAAAAAACGTAACACTAAGAGGCGGATATCCTAACAATGGCAGCAAATTCTCTAAAGTTTTTGAAAGAATGGTAAAAATTGCAATATATCATAAACTGTGTAAGATTTCACTTCAACCCTCTTGCCAATCATCCTGAATCCTTCTCGATCTTTCTCAGGGTTTAAGAGTATGTCATGAAAAGTTTGGTACCGCTAGCTCGTGCAGTGTCAAAATGCATAAAAAGAGACAGACAGACACAACTTCCTCTTTATATATATAGATTATGAGTTATGAGTAATGGAGTTTTTATCTCACTTGTTGCCTTCTTCATTCGATGGTTATTTTCATTCATATAGTTACTCTTCATTTTACACATTCTGTCCGTTTTCTTGGACTATCCTAAGGTATTCTGTGTACAACGACAAAAAGCACAGGTTTTTATACACTTTCGTTCTTGAATTATTGAGGAACAGTTATACGTACTAATCTTCTGGAACAGGCATTTACTATAGTAAATTCAACAATAGGCGGGAAAAACCCCCCACTAAGGTAAAACTTTTGAGTCGAAAACCATCCTATGACCTTCCTCTGGGCCTAGGGAACTATTGTGGAAAATTTGGTGTCGCTAGCTTTTACCGGGATTGAGCTATAAGCAGACAGAGAAACAAACAAACAGACAAACTTTCTTCTTTATATATATAGATTATAGTATCACTATGATGTTTTTAGCATTTATAGAGATAATTCAGAGCTACAAAATGATGCTAATTCAGATAGATAAATATGCTGCGCTCGATATTTTTCATGGAGCACTGTGTAACACACCTGTGGAAACTGTATCAGAAAGATGTTGGATGGTATAGTATGGTCCACATTCTCTTTATTATATACTGTAGGACCAATATGATTCTTTGAACATATGAGCCAATCCATATAAAGCCGGTTCGAAATACAGACTACCTGTTCAATCGAGGTCATCAAATTCTAGTCAATCTAAGATATATTGTAGAGGAAAGGATTTTATGAATTTTGACGCAAGCCACTTCAAAAAAAATATTGAATGCTCGTTTTTTTCTCAGCATTTTACGAAAATGCCCATTTTTACCAAAAAGTCCTCATGGGATAATATCTTAAGAACGGCTCAATAGTTTAAGCTGAAATTTTGTATGGGAATATATCTCGATGAGTCTTATTTATCATACTTAGTGAAATATTTATCTCAAAATATTGAGTCGTTGGAATTTTAAGAGGCGTTGGATGTAGATAAAAAGAAGGAATCATCTCCTAGAATGTAAGGTCAATGGAAGTTGGAGTGGCATAGTTTCAAACTATCACGTGGGTATAACAAAGCTATGAAAAAATTTGCGTGGGATTTGAAAAAACCTTTTTCGCCTTCACAGACTGAAGGGAATATGGGAAATTTTGAAAAAATTTTTTTTTCAAATCCCACGCAAATTTTTTCATAGCTTTGTTATATCCACGTGATAGTATGAAACCATGCCACTCTGACTTCCATTGACCTTACATCCTAGGAGATAATTCCTTCTTTTTATCTACATCCAATGACTCTTAAAATTCCAACGACTCAACATTTTTTTTTGAAGTGGTTTGCGTCAAAATTCATAAAATTCTTTCCTCTACAATATATATTAGATTGACTAGAATTTTATGACCTCGATTGAGCAACTTTGGCTCAGGCTTATATGGACTGACTCATATATAGGGTTGATCATGAGTCAGAAAGTGGTGCTAAAATATATGAGGAAATTTCGCAAGCCTGATATTGTCGACGGAGCACAGGATCAAGATTCTATAAAGAATGTCTTGGCGGCACAACTATGGAAAGAAGGTCACTGTTATTGATCATCCATTGGATGAAAGTTTGTAGAATATTACCTTAAAATCTAGTATTCGAATATTATCTCACGCAATGGGACAGAAAGACTGAATCCATTACTTTATAAGTGATGATAACCTTTTCTTCGAGGCACAGTTATGTTGACAGCAGGTGCAGTAAAAATGGGTGGTATCGTAAAAAAGAGCATTCAGCTTACTAAAGATGTCTGCGTTAGTATTGCGCCCTACACTAGCACTGATCTGGATACCGATGTCTCTACCATTTGTGAATCCTGTAGTACTAGCGACCGTGATAGTAAGATCTATGAAAGTAGCACATTCTATAACACTACTGACTTCAGTACGAAAATTTACTGCACTAACTCTTGATCCCCAATCCCTTCGTTAGTGATGTAGTTTTGAATTCAGAACCCAACTGTCCATAGAATGTCCTTTTCACCATTACAATAAAATTGACCTTGGTTCTATGGTATATGATAATAATCTTGGGGACTATCATGCTATCCATAAGCTTTTTAACATAGTTTTGATGGACCGTTTCTTACAAAACATCGAGCGCATTATATTAACCCGTACAAATTAGCAGCATTTTGTAGCTCTGACTTATCTCTATAAATGCTAAAAACATCATAGTGATACTATAATCTATAATAAATAGCCTCTTGATCATAATATGGCTTCCACCCGATTTTGGATGGACCTTTGACAGAGTGCTTCATAGAAAATATTGAACGCAGTATATTTACCCATATAATTTAGTATTATTTTGTAGCTATTAATTATCTCTATAAATACGGAAAAAATCAGAATGGTACTATAGTCTATAATAAAAATCCTCTAGACCATACTATATCATACATTCACTTTCGGATAGATTTTTTATAGATTTTCGACAGTGTGCTCTATGAAAAATATCGAGTACAGTATATTTATTCATATAAATTAGTATCATTTTGTAGCTCTTAACTACCTTTATACATGCTAAAATGATGGCGCTATTACGAATGATTTAGATGATGATAGCAAAAGGTGTTAACTAGCTGTTTCTAAGATGGACCTACTGTTACAGCAGTAAGAGGGAAGCTGTCTAAATACGCTTCAAAGAGTTGGCGAGAATGCTCTATGTTGGTCGAGGATAGTGTAATCTTAAAGCGAGAAGCATGAATTTCAATGTGAAAGTGATTTTCGATGTGATTATCCATTAGGGCCGTTTTTTGGACAAACTGTTCCCCTCGTTTTGCATGATTATTTCCTTTTTCTGCCCTACTTCAAGAAACTCACGAGGTAACCGACCAAAGTGATTAACTGCTTTTGCATGCGGACTCTGTAGATAAGACAGACCTGAATGAGATATGAAAAGCTTCAAAAGGGCAAACGCCCATGGTCTTTTTCTACAAAGTTATAGGCGCTTTACTGAAATTTTAGTCTATAATACTTTATGTAGCAAAGAATCGAAAAACCTTATTTGTAGCCGAAACTTTGCTCACAGAGAGGGCTTCTAGTAACAAGAATGTCCTGAAAATTTCAGTTAAAAAACGTTTTCTTCACAAGATATTGAATTCCCGAAAATCTTTCATATTCTATGAAAGATTCGAAAACCTCATGTTTTTTTTGGGATTTAATATCTTGTGAAGGAAATATTCTGTTGAGCTGAATTTTTTAGGACATTCCAGTTACTAGTAGTCCTATCTGTGGACAAAATTTCAGCTACAAATATCGCTATTCGGTTCTTTGGTATATACAGTACTCCAGGCTAAAACTTCAGTAAAGCGTCTATAGTTTTCTAGGAAAAGACCATGGGCATTTGCCCTTTTAAGGTTTTTCATAACTCATTGGGGCCTGCTTTATGCAGAGTTCGAACACAAAAGCAGTGAATCTCTTCGGGCGGTTTCCTCGTGGGCAATAGATATTGCAACGAAAATTTCGTGTAGGTCTTTAATTGGTGTATCGTTGTCCTTTCATTTCTATACACAATGTTTACACTACCACTTTAGAATACTCGTTAGAGTTCTATGTTAAAAAATATACTCAAAGAAGATTGAGAACTATGCATTCAACTGGTTTTGGATCCTCACTTTTCTATAACGACGCCGTCGTTTGGAATGAATTTATAAAAGAAAAAAAACAAACACATTGATAATTTCCTTTCGTTTGCGTCGTGTACGACAACTGATAGATTGTCACGAATCATATCTCGTAAGATGGTTGTTTTTTGTTGAAACGCAGTAATACGAAAAAAAAGCGAGAATACAAATCTAACGCTTCGACTCCTTTTTTCTTTCTCTTTTTTTCCTTCACTTTCTTAGTTCTCTTTTCTTCTTACTCTGTTTGCTCACCTATTATCATTATAATGTCTTTTTTCTTTTCTTTATAATACCACGCATTTCGCACTTTTATTTACTCTCTTAATATCCTGACACGCATGACCAAATATTGGTTATGATTATAATGGTGACAAATTGTAAAATGCTTTGAATTACTTAGGACGTATCAAAAGTTCTGATCACGATGTTAGTGAAACGTCCAATTAGCTTTGAGAAACTTTCTTTCTATATAGTCTCCAAGATAAAAGAATGCTATATTTTTCGGTACTATTTGATCATACTTTAACTAATATGATGATGATAAATTTTAGATAAAACATTTTTTCGTTATGATTTGTGCATGATCATAGTACCAGATCATAATGGATGAAACTGGTTAATGTTCAATCCCTCAAAGCGTTACATGAATAAACAAAATATCTCATAAGATGCAGCGTGAAAATTTCTATATTTTATGTAAGGTCACTTATTTTATAATTGCACTTTTTGTTTCCAAAGTGGATAATGTTTTGAGAGAACAAAATTTCGTCAATGTAAAAGCTGTTCGTACAGAATTTCCTTTTTTTAAAACTATTACAATAAACTTTACTACGAAGATAGTAGGCCTATTCATGTCGCGACTCGCGGTGTATTTTATTTATTCTTAATAAAGCATATCGGATGATGAAGCAATGAAATAACAAAACTGCATTCGTCCTGTATCAGAAACATTACTTAATTCTCATAATCAAAAGCCGATCTTGCAGAATTTTGCCCATTTTGAACACAAAAAGTGCAATTATAAAATAAGTGGCCTTACATAAATTATAGAAATTTTCACGCTGCAGCTTATGGGATATTTTGGTTATTAATGTAATGCTTTGATGGATTGAACATTAACCAATTTCATCCATTATGATCTGGTACTATGATCATGCACAAACCATAATGAAAAAAATGTTTTATCTAAATATTATCATCATCATATTAGTTAAAGTACAATCAAATAGTACAGAAAAATAGAGCATTCTTTTATCTTGAAGACTATATCGAAAGAAAGTTTCTCAAAGCTAATTGGACGTTTCACTAACATCGTGATCAGAACTTTTGGTACGTTCTAAGTATTGGTGTCGCTTCTTGGTTATTTATCTCGATTTCTTTTCTGTTTTCATGTAAGTACCTTCCAGTTTCAGCCCTGTAGCATAACATTTAGCAGCAGAAATAGTTAATTTGACGACTCCATTTTTCTCTATCCTGACTCTTTCAATATATGTATTTATTTTTGTTTGAAAGAGCATGTCAGGATGCAGGGCAAAACAAAGTCGGCTCTTTTTGAAATCATTACTTCTTAAGTGGGAAAAAGAGACAACAAGTTCAATGACTCAAAAACTCGCTAAAAATAAGCGCCAGTTTATATAAGTGACTGTATATAAAATAAAAATCAACCTCAATTTAAAAAAGACTATGGTGCTCTGTATCTGAACGTGTTCTTTCAAACAAGAAAAAAAAAGATATGCTGTATGAGGTTGAATAGAGAAGTTTGGATTGCACGGTCAAGAAAACATATCTTACGAGAGATCGAAACATATTTTCGTATTTTTTGCAAAATAGGCATATTTTTCGAGGAGAGGTTAACGAAAACTATCAACAACCTTGTCTCAAAAGAAGTGTCACCTTAAGAATCATATTGTTTGTAAAAGAGCAGAAGACGAGCTATCCTTCCATGCATTTATCTCGGTTTCCAATGTTCTGACGAAAAATGACGTTTTTGAAGCGCTCTCAACGCAGAGACGAATGTTTCGCTATCTGTACTAGGTTGGAGAAAATATTTTGCACGGGAGGTATCGCTATGATTTCAAGTAGGAAATATATTGAATTTTATACTAAATGAAAGCTCGTGAAAAATGGAATTTATTGGTACGGAGTAATGAGGCTTATGAAAACCTTTTAATGTCAAACATGAGAAATTTTCAGAAATTTCATACATTTTTTGCAGTGGAAAATTAAGGTGTCAATGATTCAAAAATGGAGCAAAATGTTTCTCTTGGATATTTTTACATGGTTCCATACAGCTCATCGAGCTCTACATGACTATCTATATTAAAATTTTTTAAATAAGGTTCTTCGGTTAAAACTCACTGAAAACTGTCTAAAGAATGTACCAAAAAACTCACTTTTTCACATTTTTTATAGGAAAAAAAGTAGTCTTTTTTATAATAAATTCAACCGTTTTCCGTAATTCTTCTTACATGAGACGGTTGAAAATATACTCATTTGATGCAACTTGAAAAAATACATTGAATGAATATATTTTGGAATGCCCTAGTGCATAAAAATAATAAAAAATGCTAATTTTATTGAAAAATTGGATGTTTTCATTCCATGAAAAAAATATGGATTTTTAACAGTTTTTAAAATTTAAATTTTTGAAAATTTCTTATGTTCGACATTAAAAGGTTTTCATAAGCCTCACTATATAGTGCCAATAAATCCCATTTTTCACGGACTTTCATTTAGTATAAAATTCAATATGTTTCCGACTTGAAATCATAGCGTTACCCCCTCCCTCACGGTGGGCAGCCCGGAGGAAATATAGACTTTCGAGATTTGAACCTGAATGTCGTCTGCTATGAAAGGTAATGTGCTCCTGAGCTTAACTGTGGTCTAGGTTCTGATGGAAGTTCTATAATATATGATGAAGTGGTAACAGCAAGATAGCAAAATCTGGTGAACATTAGCAATAGCACTATATTAGGAAAGACTCTGCTGTTAACTTATAATACAGTTAAAAGCAATTATTATTGTACCATTATATAGTGATACGTGCTTACTGTACATTAAAGATTGTTGGAATTTTTTAAAGTCTTCTTTAGGTACAAAAGACAAGGAAATTATATCTAGTAAAGCAAAAAATGACCACTGGCAAATAATGTAATGTCTACGCGGGATCACGCGAAAGTGTTTATTGTATTTTTCAATTTATTATTCGGTACAGCGTATCATCATCTATCTTTGATGAATGCGGTAAGATGCGGTTTTGAACCCTTGTCGAGATATTTGGGATTTTGTGGCACAACACCATGGTCACCCTGAGGTTCACCCGAACAATCAACTTTCGAATTTCGACCAGGAAATTTGCGTAGAGAGAGGTCTCGATGAAACTAGTTAATCCTGAAAGTTTCAAATTTCTCGGTTGCTGCTATCCTTAAATATGAGCAGTTAACATTTTGTGCTATAGGTGATGTGAAAAAGAGTATTTTTTCTTATACTCGTATCTCGGGGTAGAATTAGTCCAAAAGTTCAAAACTTTCAGAATAAACTAGGCTCATTAAGACCTTCCTCTGGGCAAAGTTTCAAGTCGAAATTCGAAAATTGATTTTTCAGATGAACCTAAGGAGGACCACGGCTTTTTGCTAAAAAATGATATAAAAACTAAATATCTCGACAAAAAATAAGCTATAAGCACCAACTCTTTTCAGGATGTTCGTAGCTCATTAAAGCCTACAAAATGCATATAGTCTCGATTCAAAAGCGACTTGGCAACTAGAAATTGCTCCTGACCCTCTTTTCCTGCCCACTGTGGGAGGGGGGGGGGGGAAGTAGATATAGAATTAAAGGATTAAGAATATAAATAAGGGATCAGGGATAGAATTAAGAGGTTAGGGACAGAAGTAAGAGAATAGATATGAAATTGAGGATAGGAATAAGGCGCTTACCGATTCAAGAAAAATCACGATTTAACCGCGTGATTAATCGGCCGAGGTATCGCGATAAAATTGTTAAAAATATTTGAGATAGATATGGATCGAATTAGTTTTTCATGCTGATTCCGAATCTGATATTGATTTTGATTCAAACGTCGGTTTTCTAACTGAAAAATGGCTAAATCTACCCAGTCCGATAAAAATTTTGAAAAATGCGTTTAAACGCGTTTTTCGAAATTTTTTCTGACTGGGTAGACCCAATATATATGAAATCGTTCCCTTACTCCAATACGTATAGACACGTTCTACATGATGAGTAGCTTTTCCGTTTTGAAAATATGTGGTTTTGTAGCCACAGGAGCAGGACTATCGAATGGTGAAGACCCGAACTCGTTACTTACTAATACCAGCGCCAGAATATAAGGCACTTGATTATTTTCTCAATAACTTTTAATAGGAGCAAGATAGAGATCTGTGGTTTTCACCATTTGATAACCAAGATTGAAGAGCATATCTTTTTAAACAAAATCTTTTCCGAGAAAAAAACCCCAAAATCGGTTTTTCGGAGGATCTTTGGAAAATCACACTGTTGTTCTGAAAACTGTCATGGAAACCTAGTAATTTTTTACATATTCGGAATCAGTATCGAAAACTGCGTCGAATCATAAATATTTTGAAGCTTTTAACGAACCTTTTTTTTATATCAAAAAACTCATTCCTAGATACCATCAGAGCCATGGCAAAAACAAATTTAATCAAAATGTCACTTGAACAATGGAAAACAAGTTGGGAGCCTGTAAAACGCTAATAAAACACAAAATGGCTGTTTGGTTAAGTTCATTTTTCGACGTAGCTCTGAGGGTACCTAGGAATGAGTTTTTTGATACAAAAAAAGGTTCGTTAAAAACTTGAAAATATATATGATTCGACGCAGTTTTTGATGCTGATTCCGAATATGTAAAAAATCACTTGGTTTCCATGAGAGTTTTCAGAAAAACAGTGTGATTTTCCAAAGATCCTCCGAAAAACCGATTTTGGGATTCTTTCTCAAAAACGATTTTGTTTAAGAAGATATGCTCTTGAATCTTGGCTATCAAATGGTGAAAACCGCAGGTCTCTATCTTGTTTCTATCAAAAGTTATTGAGAAAATAACCAGGTACCTCAGATTTTGGCGCCGACAATAGTACTGATGAAATATAAATAACATATTGATGTCTCTATGCATCGTATACCTATCATATATCTACGAAGTACAACTATTTTCATAATTCTGCTAGACTTAAATGAAAAACCATTCTATAATAACTTATCCTACACAGTTTTCGGTGTCGAACATAAATCTGAAGTCAGTTTACATGGTTTCTAACGAAATTGTATGACTTTCAGAAGTAGGATCAATGATCATTAGATAGGGGTGACCATACTATGGTCTATACTATCCTGGTCTCCGAGTATTTTTCCCGTAATGACTTAATGTTAAAAGATGTGTCTTGCTGAGATCTTTGTCTGCTACAAAATAAGTCTAAGTCATCTTGAAGGTATAGAGAAATGTTCAAAATACCGCCCGGTTCGTAGAAGAAGGACCTTGAGATTTGAGCGATTTATGACCTATAGTCCTTTTATTGCCCTATATATCGCTCGTTTAAATTAGATGAATTTGTAGCTGATACAGTTCTTTGTCAAATGAAATGTTTCCGAGTTCAAATGATCAAGCCATTCATGAAATAATATCAAAATACCGAGTATACCCTCAAAATAACCATTTCTAGAGGTCATAATAGACGTCTAAACTTGTTGTTGCTCCCATTTTTCTTCGATAAAATCAGGTACCTTAATATTTTGGATTTGATTATGGCGACTGAAGGATTCTTTCTAGCGGATGCGTTCCTAAGGACCTAAAGGTACCGCCACAATATTGAATTTGAGAACCTAAAGGCACCTTCATAACATTGGATTTGAAGATCTAAAAATATCTTAGAGTGTAGGAATTGATCAGCTTAAGCTATCTCCATAGTATAGGATTTTAGGACCTATTAGAATCCTTATAATATAAGACTTGAGATCCTAAAGATATCTTCATGATATAGAAGTTAGTGACTTCAAGATAGTCATATAATATTGGATTTTAGGACCTAACGGTGTCTTCATAATATAGTACTTGATAATTTAAGAAACCTTTATAATACAATACCGGGAGTCCCTGCCTTCAGCCAAGCAAAATATTCCATTAGTCTCAATACTGAACTCAAACTCATTAGACGAAACATACCAAACCCAAACAGTCTGGGCCATGTCTAGATCGAAGTCGACTCGAACATATTTAGTCAAGTTTGAGTCGAGTTCCAGTTGTGTTCGGGATTGATACATGTCTAGTGGACAAGAACTGTTGGAAATATTCGGATTATTTTTGAGAACTGGCTAAAATTTGGATGATATAAGTGAATAGCATTCAATAACGCATTTGCTAACTGTGGCAGGAAAGAACTACAGATCTGATGCATTCACTGTTGAATAGATGACGATCAGGCACTCTGAAAAATGGGAAGATGAATCCGAAAATTATCGGAAACTGTTTGTGCCTAGTTGCCGTTATAATTATCTTTTTTCCATTTATTATTCTAAGTATTTTGTACAGTTTAATCTAGCCTTAGCTCATGATCAGTTGTACTATTTATAATACTATTTGTTCGTACAACTGAAGTCAGCTTAGATGTCATGAATAGGTATCACAGAAGGTTTAGTAAAACTGATACTTTATAAGATGAAGCAAATTATCAGTATACTATGCATAGCAATGAAGCTTACAGTTTTTGTGACAACCCATGAATATATCGAAGACATTGCGAGCCATATTAAATGGTAACTATTCATATCTCTTGTTGAGTATTTGTAGATTCTACACGCTGTATTGATTATCTTACCTTGGTTGAACTAGTATGGATGACAACAAGAGTAGTCTCACAACACTCGATATTTCGAATTCTTCTAATTATATAGACAATTGGGACGCAAATGCTTTTTTGAAAAATTATTATTCGTCAGAAATGACCGATTCGCCCAGCGCTCAGTTTTTTCCGATCAATGTTATAAAAATATTAGATCAGCATGCAGTAAAACTCCAAAAAAACCAACGCGTGCTTGAATTTGGTGGTGGTCCTTGCCTCTGGCCTTCTTTTCTTTTGGCTCAATACTTCGATGAAATCTGGTTTTGTGATTATCTCCCATCGAATTTACAATGTGTTCAAGATTGGCTTGATGAAAAACCTACTGCTCATGATTGGAAACCTTATTTCAATTCTATACTTGACATCAAAGAAGGCCATCATAAGAACGAGACTGAATACGAAGCTCAACTTCGTTCTGCATTGCGCAAAGGGAAAATTTTTCGATGTAACGTTCATGATGACAATTTACTATTCCTTAATGAACGAGAAAGTAATCAACAATTCGACATGATTTTCACTAAAGGATGCCTTGAAGCGGCTTGTTCAACACATAAGATGTTCAAGCAAACAATTCGCCGATTAGGTGATCTTCTCAAGCCTGGTGGGATTTTACTATTATTGGCCTTCCGAAACGCCTCATTCTATATGTTCAACGATCACAAATTCACCGATCTCCCGATTAATGAAGAATTGATTCGATCAGGATTTGCCGAAGCGCAAGTGTTCACAGAACCTGTTTGCATCAGCATTGACTTGCAGACTGACCTCGTTGTAGAAGATAATGACGGACTTATAATCAGTTATGCATATCGAAAAAACATCTAAAACAATATCAAGCAAATATTTTGAACTAAAGCTCTGACTGGAATGACCTTCTCTAACATAAATTCGACTTGATAAAGATCCAACTAAATGTTGATGGACATCCGACAAAGTCAGTCTTGCTTGTTTTAGCAACACATGACTAATTTTTCTCTAGCATATTCTAATAGAACAAAGATCCACAGATTGTTTTGAAAGCTGAAGCCACATGACCTAGTGTGATGCAAAACAAAAGAGATAATTCGTTAAAATAACATGACTGAATCAAATTTTTCAGGTAGTAGTCATTGCGTACGATTCGGTAGATGTCTTTCCAGTTTCTGAATACATTTCTCTACATTAGAGAATTTGAAAATATAACAAGGAACCAAGTCATGATGAATGGTACAAAAGGTTAAGAGAATTCAGTTATTTACACTCTTGGGAATGACGAGGAAACTTATCCAAGACATAATGTCGTTTCAGGCTCATGTTTTGATCATAGGTAGAGCTCATTGTATTGGTAAAAATCCTCGAAGAATTTGTGTCATTGATACTATATTTCAGAAACATATAGATAACAAGTTTCTATAGGAATGGTATTATATTATTATGTTTTCGAATGTAGCAAAATTATGGCAACATGTTTTTATTTTATACATATTTCGACTTAGAAAAGGGATAGAATCATGAGTATTTTTTTGAAAGATTCACCATGAAATACTGTACAAAATCCTAAAAAAGAAACGTCTATTGACTCGTTATAATACCTTCTTCCATAATCAAAATATAAGTCATATATATAATTGTACAATTTCGAGTGATAGTGAAAATAAAATGAAAGATTTCGGAAATTTTTTTTATTTTGTATACACCTTGCTTTCCAAAAAATAATAACGTTTTAGTTTTCTTTTATAATAATATGGCAACAAAAGTGCCATTTAAACTATATAGGCAAATCTCAATTGGGAAATCAGAAACGATTCAATCATTTTGATAGATGCGCATATATTCTCTACTAATTTTGTTCTTTTTCTCGTTCAGCTAAGGAAGATTTTTACGAGATGGAACTTTTTAGAATTCATCATATGTATAATTATATTTTGTAAACTGTATGTTAACACATTCAACCCACTATGAGCTCCCGATGGCTCACGACATATTTTAACAAGGAAAATAATAAAAAAAACAGTTTCTTTTTCATTTTTTTAAATTAGTGAGTGATGCATATTCTCTCATTCACTCCGTTTCTGCTACTATCTGGTTCATTTACTGCACAGAACAGTGCTTCTCGTGGAAACAAGCAACATAAAAGAATTTTTCGAAACTAGAACAGCTCCTTTTGATTCTTTTTGCTGCCATCGCACTCGTTTCTTGTGATTGTTGTTGTTTGATTTTCTCATAGCAGCCAGTACAACGCCTTTGGCTAATGCGCACACATCCTTTCTTTACTTCGAGCTTGTGACCGACTAGTTTGCTCTTCGAATGGTTTCTTTATTTTTCTCTCGGATAAGGATTTAACTTCTTAAATACCAAGCCTAGTAATAAAGATTGCACAAAACTTCGCGAAGCTGTAGAATGGTAACTTTGCTTGTGGCATAGTTTTCCTTATGTATCAAACAGCTATTAACTATTGCCGTCCGAAAAATGAATTCAAATGCCGCATTTCAATACTGTTTTATTGACCATTTAAGAACTGCATAATACGCTACCAGTTGGTTTGGGAAATCACTCTCCTGTCTTCCTTCACTGTAATCTAATACAATTTTTGGCATCATTATACGCTCATATTCTAAATTGTTTTTTCCAGAGTGTCCATACTTGTTGAATGCGACGATTTTATGGATATCATCAAAACGTCCTTTTTATCTTTCCATTTAATTAACTTTATGCCATATTTTGTATTGAGTTCATAAATTTCATCACACTTTACCTTTTTTTTGTAATGTAACAAACGCATAACAAAAAGCAATGAGCTAATACAGAATGAAAAAAACAACGAATGCACAGGAAAATGACTCTGTTAGAGCTATGCTGTAAAAAAATCAAATCGGGTTGAATGTGTCAAAATTGCTATATTATTTCGGACGAAATCTAGCATATCAATATTTTCGCAAAGCAAGATATATACAGAATAAAAAGCATTTCGGAAATCTATCATTTTGTATTCACTATCGTTCGAAATAGAATAATGATATGTTTAATGTATATTCTGATTATGAAAAAAGGTATTCCAGCGAGTCAATAGGAGTATATTTTATAGAACTTTGTAGAGCGTTTCATGACGCATCTTTTATCATAGGAACACATTTTGAAGTATATGTTTTAATATAGAAAAGATAATCATACAAATCGAGTCCAAGCTTCTGAGCCGTCCTTCATATACAAAAATAAAAAACACCAAACAGTAATGTTCTAAAAACGACGGTTTAGAAATACGAATACTGATGAGCACCTGCTTTTGTCAAACACCGTTTGATCTGTCCAAACTAGATTGGAAATAAATATCGCATTATCATAACAGGTATGACACAAGTTCGTTAAAAATTCAGTTTGCCTTTAAATAAAATCGTTCTTATCTCAACTCAAATCGACCACCCTTGCTCGCGCATTATAAGTATCAGTTTATTAAACACAAAAAAAACATATCAGCTAGTAAACTCTATTTTTGACTTTCACGAAAATTCTTTGTAGTTAGATCCAAACGATAATCTTCGTTCAATAAACATCTAACGTCTTCACCAAATTACAGCAAACTTAGCTAAAAATAAAATAAACTTTATTAAAATCTTTTAAAATAATTTATTTTCAATATACATTTGCAATAATCAAATTTTTAAAAGTTTATTACATATTTCATCTTTCTAACAAAAAAATTAAAAAAACTGTCAAATTAATCAAATGAAATTTTAGACATTTTAATTTAATTAAAATCTATTTTCTTTACGTTTGCAAATGAGAAGTAGTCAATCGTTTTTATCTTGAATTCGTTGAGCAAATAAAGTTGAGACTGTTCTGCCTATCCAATTGACCGTAGAATTTACTGATAATGTGGTAAAATGTTATTTGGTACATCGCAGTTGGCTACCATGCCGTTTTCTAACACGAGAATACGATCACATGTGGCCACAGTATTGAGTCGATGAGCAATGGTCAGAATAGTTCGATCTTGAAATTTATTCGCAATCACAGCTTGAAGTGCTACATCAGCTGCATGATCCACATTGGCAGTCGCCTCATCAATTAACAAAATTTTGCTCTGTTTGAGAATGGCTCTAGCAACACAGATCAATTGGCGTTCACCAACACTTGGATTTACGCCCATTTCAGCAACGGGATAGTTAAGACCTGCTGGATGTCTAGACACCATATGTTCAAGTCGTACGGCTTTCAGTGCTGATAAACATTGTTCATCGGAATATCGATCGGTCGGATCGAGATTGTAGCGAAGAGAATCTTCGAACAACATGGGGTGCTGAGGTATGACACTAAGATGAGAACGGATTTGCTTCAGCGTAATACGACTTATGTCAATATTATCAATGAGAATTTCGCCGTTGACAGCTGACTGATCATTAAATCGAAACAGACTTCGGAGAAGAGATGATTTTCCCGCACCTATATACCGGGTGTCCCAAAAGTCATGTCCACTTAAGAAAATTGAATATCTCTAATACGGCTCAAGCAAACGTGCTGATTTGTTTATCAGTGATAGAGGCATGCACCAAGTTTATATTCATAAAGACATGTCGAGGGAAATTCATTGTTAAGTGTGACTATTGATCTCAACAAGAAGAATTTACTTTTTCACAGTTAGAAAAAAAAAGTCACTTTGCCGAAAAAATTGAATATCTCCGCTACGGCTCGAGCTAACGAGTTGATTCTTTTATCAATGATAAAGGCATGTTCAAACTTTATATTCATAAAGACATGCCTAGAGAAATTCTTTGGTAAGTATATTTTTTTTCTATTCTATCTGCGAAAAGGTAAAATTAGTTTGTTGAGGTCATTAGTGGTACTTAATAACGACTCTCTCTAGTCTTGCTCGTGTGGATATGAAGCTTGAACATGCCTCTATTATTGGTAAAAAAATCAACTCGTTTGCTCGAGCCGCAGCGGAGATATTTAATTTTTTCTCGGTAGCGTGATTTTCGGGCTATATATAGGGTGGCCCAAAAATTAGTTTGCCAAAATAAAAACTGAATATCTTCATTACGGCTAGAGCAAACGAGCTAATTTTTCTACCGATAATAGAGGCATATTCAGGCTTCGTATCCATAAGGACGTGGCCAAAGAAATCCTCTGTTAAGTATACTGTTTTTTTTCTAACTGTGAAAAAGTAAATTTTTCTTGTTGAGATCAATAGTCACACTTAACAATGAATTTTCCTAGACATGTCTTTATGAATATAAACTTGGTGCATGCCTCTATCACTGATAAAAAAATCAGCACGTTTGCTTGAGCCGTAATGGAGATATTCAATTTTCTTAAGTGGACATGACTTTTGGGACACCCGGTATAATATTCGAATAAATCAAAGTCTATGTTACAAGATAAAAACTCATGTTGCACCAAGATATCTTGTATTTAGATCTATAGATGTTATGATGAAAAATACCGAATAAAAATCAAAGGTATTTTAGGAATTTTCCCCACAGTTTACAAGGCTCATTACAATCGAAATGAAAGCTAGAAACATCGTTGATCTCAAGCGTACAGAATAAAGTTGAAGAAATAATTCGTACAAAAGCTTGCCAGAATTTTTCTTAAAAGAACTCGTCTAGGTGTAATACGACCGAAGATCGTCAGAATAGAATGAACATTGGTAAATATCCTATCGGAAGATAATTAAATATGTTAAACAATAAATGCATAAATGAAGAACTAATGACTGGTGGTCAGATAATAGTTCATATATGAATTCACTACATTACTGTATACGGTATAGACTTTGCCAACAGAAAAAGAACCATATTACTTAGAAGATTTGGTTACTTTTTAATTTGTTTAAATATATCAGTTTGGTTTCTTTTCTTAAAATCTTCTTTTAAAAGAAATAGTCCGAATTTTCTAGAGGCTCAAGTTTTCTCAAATTTTCGAATTCTTCCACAATCTTATGTATGTTACATCAATCCTATCAATGGTATTAAATGCATGAAAGTTGCGTTATGACTAATTGTGATTAATTCTAGCGTACTTGATCGCAAACAGTAACGAACAGTTAAGTATGGTTGTACATTTCATACTGACCTGTGCGACCGATGATGCCAATTTTTTCTTCAGGCTTAATACGAATGTTGATATTTTTGAGTGCGGGTTCAAGACCTGATTTATACCATAATGAGAAGTTTCGAAATTCGATGGCACCATGATATGGCCAATCGGTTGGCATTTCAATGAGTTGTGTGTGTCCGTGTTGATCTTCTTCTGATGGTAATCGTACATATTCATCAATACGTTCGGCGCTGGTGATTAAATTTACTGCTTCGCTTACCTGTTGTACACCCCACTGAAACCAGTCTGTCATATTGATGATATACACCAAACTTAGAGCGATTCTTGACGGGCTCATTCGATCGCGAAGTACGATTGATAAAATAGAAGTAGTAAGCGCCAACAGTGCCGTCATAAGATCGAGTAACAAGCCGAACCAGCGCGCAGCACCTAAGCCAATAATGTTTGCACGTATATTTGCTTCGATTTTGTTCATAAACATATTTCGAAAATCGTCTTCAACTTTAAATGCACGAATCGTCACTAAGCCGTTGAGTGACGATGAAAATGCTGCATAGATGGGACTGCGCGATACACTTTCAAGCCGTTTTAGTTGCCGACTTGATGTTAAGTAAAAACGATGCAGTTGAAAATAGAGAGGCACTAATGGGATAAGTAGCAGAAATATCCATGGATTGATTATACCAATGATTACTACTGAACCAGCTGTCATCATTAGCGATTGAATACCATCGAAGAATGTAACATGGAACTCTTCATCAATCACCTGTTGATCTTTACTTGCACGATTGAGAATACGACCCGTTGGATTACTTTCGAAGAAATTTATTGATGTGTGCAAGAGTCCATCTATCATTTGATTGTGTAATCTATTTGAACCATTCAATACAACATAGAAAAAATAGCAGGCACGTATAATGGCGACACCTACTGTAGCTAATGTTGTACCAAAGTAGATAGAGCGGAATTTTGCGGACTGTTGTTGATTAGCAGAAGATCGTTCTGATGTCCACAAGGCGAGATACACATTGCTTCCATCGTTGAGAATTTCGCCAATAAGGAGAAAACTAATAAGCAGAACTAAACCAAACCATTTCGTGGGTGGTGCTATGAAGAGGTTACTCCATACAGACCAACTAACACTACCAGTGACCGATGTTTCATCGGTTACAATCGAATGAGCATCAACAACTGATTGCTTGGCTATATCAAGCATGCTGGGCAATAATAAATTATCGTTGTTAACTACCATATCGTCTCTTTGATCAGCATTCATAGATATCTCTTCCAATTTACCAAGGGTTTGAACATATCCATGAGCAAGAAAAATGTTTTGATGTGAGTCAGCGAGAAATTGTGTATGATGTGTGACCAACAATCGAGTTTTCTTGCTCAATAATCCATTCGGACCAATACATTGGTTATAAATTTGTCTAGCGACTTTTGAGTCGACGGCCGCAAGTGGATCATCAAGTAGGTAAATGTCAGCGTCGACATACATAGCTCGAGCTAGTGACACACGTGCCTTTTGTCCCCCACTTAAATTTATGCCATCTTTACCAATCATTATTAAGTCACCTCGTGGTCCGAAACTATTCAAATCGATATCGAGACAACATGCATGTAATACAGCAGCATAACGCTCTTCATCAAGTGGTTTGCCAAGAAGGATATTTGCTCGAAGAGTATCGGAAAATATCCATGGAGTTTGGGCTGCATACGAGAACAGACTATTACTCCTATATATCTGTCCGTTCAACAGATTTAACTCGCCGAGGACAGCTTCGAGTAATGATGTTTTACCGGAACCAGCAGGTCCGACGATACCTATAAATGACCCTGATGCAATGTTAAGATTGATCAATGATAGACAAACAGTTCCATCATGCCGAGAAAACGATGCATTGTGCATGATAATAGTGCCTTTTTTCTGTGTTATTTCATCACTTTCATATGTAGGTGAAGTCCTTTGCTCTGATGGTGTTGTCGGTAGTCGCATGAACTCGTCAATTCGGTTTACTGATACCCGCGTTGCGCTCAAGCATTCAACAGCAAAGGGTAGAAAGTGAGCAATTGTTGCTCGTATTAATCCATAAAAAGCAAGTGCTGTAAAAGCGTCTGATGTCTCCAAAGAACGATCTAGAAGCCAAGCACCACCGAACGTAGCAAATGAAATGAGTGGCATCGAAGCAAAGAACGAAGCCATGTTGAGTGCACGCAAATATGATGCACGTCTGATACTGGTAAATTCATGATGTCGTCGGTCCAGAACACGCTTTCTCATTGGTTCCTCCCAATTGTACATTTTGATTATGTGGCATCCATTAATGAGCTCACTAAGTGCCTGTATTCGCTTGTCGGCCCATGTTGCCGTTGTCTTACGATGAAGAGCAAATTTTCGACTGAATAATATTTGTAGAGGGATGATTAAGAGTAATACAATATAACCAAATATGGTAGGCCATAATCCAATGATCATGCATAGAAAAGCAAAGAAGATCGTAGCCTCGAGTGGTGCATACCAAAGATAATGAAAGTATTTGGCAAAGAGGTCAAATTTTGTTGCATCAATGGCCATTAAGTTGATGGTTTGAGCAGGAATAATTTGTTGCAAGGATGATGCGTTAATGGATAACATACGTTTGTAAATAAGTAATATGAGTGCATTGCGAATTTTCATGCCGATACGTTGAGTGCGAAAGAAAAAATGATGATGAATAAATGTTTGAGTAAGTATGCAAAGAAATAGCGCAAGAGCATATATAAAGCCCACAGTGAACGACGAATGATGATCAGCGATTAATAGTACTATTTGGCAGAGAAGCAGCGGTTGCATAATGCGTACTATAATATAAGGAAATAACAAAAGACCAATGAATAACGAACGTTTCCCAAAAGCTCGAACAATCCTAGACCATGTTGTCACTGTGTTCCAGTCGCCAATTTGCATTTTCTCTAATAATACAGAGCATTTGTTATCATCAGGAGAATCATCAAGATCGTTGTCGGTTAACTTTTGCTTATATCCCAATGATAGAATAGGCTTTACCCACCACCAACTCAGAACATACAGCCATCGATTCCATGATGCTTCTGCCCAATCGAGACGCGATGACTGGCGTTGATGGTGACGAATATTACCATTTAGGTACGTTTGGCCATCGATCAATGGTTTTTCTTCATCTCTTTTACTTTGACTAACCCCCATACGAAATGTATATGTTTACTGTTTGTATTCTTCAATCAAAAAGGAAACAACGGACTTGAAGTATGCTAAAGGATTTCAAAATTATTTAAGAGTACTTCAAAATATTCTTCAACAGTATCGAAAAGTGCTTTAAAGTTATGAAAAAGTATTTCTAAAATAGCTCAAAGTGCGTTTAAGTAGTATTAACTACCTTCAATTACAAAAGTTCGCTGTTTTTCTCTCCTCTTCAATAATATATGAAACCATTCATGCGAAACGTTTTGATTTTATTCTATGTCCATGTGTGTATAAGTTAATACTAAGGAAGAAAAGCGAATCCTAGATTCCATGGATTCTAATGGATCCTAATGTATCCTACACTGAAAAAGAATCCGTAGAATGATACACATTTAAAGCGTTTATCAATTTGCAACGGATAAAATATCATTTTCTACCATTTATCAAAGTGTAGTAAACCCTTTTATCTATCCTTGAAAAACAGTGGAAAAAGGGTTCATCAACTGTAAATACCCATGAATAATCATAGGTCTTGTTGATAAATCATCGAAGAGTAAAAG
>JAJEKB010020553.1:65584-90077 GCA_022393335.1 Macrotrachela quadricornifera | reverse complement strand
TATTCATGGTTATTATCTTAAAATGATAGTTACATAGGCAAGATGAATGATATTGGATTGTTAATTTGTATTCATATGCAGTAACAAATTTCGATATTATGCTAACAAAATTCAAAATTCAACAACATCGAATTTTTCTACCTTTTTCTCTTTTTCATTGTAAATACCCGTTTAAAAACGTTTATCAGAACGTTTATATAATTGAAAAAAGGTTAAAGGGTACGTTATCCGTTACAAAGTGAAAACCCTTTAAAAGGGTATATAAAATTAAAAAACCAATAAGTTTCAATGCAAATTTTCGTTTATCAAAGAATATATAATAAGCAAACACCTTTTCGCAAAACTACCAGAAAGCCTAGATCATCTTCATAAACTAGCATCGGATTTATCAGAAGGTATAGCAGATGCTCTTAAAGCGAACGCGTTCTATATAGATGTTCATTCTAACTCTCATAGCATTATCATTTTACATGTACGAATTTTTATTTTTATACCACGGTATTAGAGGTCTCTTAATTCGACTATTTTTTATGTTGTATCTTATTCGAATGAATAATACAAACATAAGAGAGAACGAAAGAGAAAACTAGGTATCGATAAAAAGGAATATGTGAAGGCCTATGATGCACATGCCTGTAAAATACCTCCCCACCAACGAGAAAATGTATGTCCACACACATTCAATGATATAAGCAAAAGAAACAAATAAACTTGAAAGAGCATAAAAAACATTAAAGAACGAAAAAAACGAAAACATATTCACCGAAAAAATTAGATAAAAGAATAACGTACATGGTTAAAGACAAGAAGAAAAATATGAGTATGGTCTCACGATAAAAAGAAAAAAACAAAAGAAAAATATTAATTGACGAAATTTCCATTTACGAAATGAGAACAAGGTTGAACGACAATATTTCAATTTGCGAACAGAAAACTTTGAGTGAATTATTCCACTGTGAGAATAATACAGGTACCCATGATGATATGAATAATCTCATTGGTGTCTAACAAGATTAAATGCAACATCTTCGCATGAGGACCTGACTTGAAAGTGTAGAATTGAAAGATCCCGATAAGCGCCACAAGCAAGAAGATGGTATGAGGACGTTTTAATATTATCGAGTAAATCTGGGTAAAAAATATTGAATTTACACTCTTGAATAGTCGTTGATTGTGAGTTATCTCTATGATAATGTTCTTTATTACAGTGCTTTCAACTAGAAACAGTATGAGCTGTTTTAAGAATTCGAGGTTGGCGTAGTTTAAATGTATCCGACCGTAAATATTGAATATTTTGTGGTAAAACAGTATTATTTAATGAATAATTCGCTGTTAAACTATCCATAGTTCGAATACAACCTTTAAAAGTATCTTCAACATCAGTTGTAACAGAATCGGAATCAATAACAGATTCACCTTGTTTGTCTAGTTGATCACGATCAACTGCTACATGTACACCTTATTGTTCGAATTGATTACAATCATCGGCTGCATTTATACCTTGTTGTTCTAAGTTATCAGAGTTATTTCTTATCGTTGCATTTTGTTGTTGTAATTCATCACAATTGTCTATTACTTCTGCACATCGTAGTTGAATTTTCGGATCAGAAGTAGAGAACTGCGTAACCAAGATTTTTAGTTACGGTCACGTCCTGGTCACGAACTACTTGGTTATGGTCACGGTCACGACTCATAACTATGAGAAATATATAGATTTCGAGACACTTGAGATTGCTGACACAAAACATAGTTCCGCTAAGTAACAGTACTGAGATGTCTTGATGGGGAAGTTGTTGGGCCTGTGACGCTCTTTCTATCGTTACAAATTTTGTTTTTTTGCTCGGCGGTTTATGGGCATTTTCGAAAAGTTTTAGAAACATTCTTCAAAATTATCAGAAATTTTTGAATGATGTTTTAATGTAGAAAAAGGACGGGAGCTTTAAGAGGTGAAAATGGCTTCCTTTTCAAAATCGTTTTTATCCTTCTGAAAATATCACCAGAGATCGCAGGAATTACTTTTTGGTCGATTGAGACATTTTCGCTTGATTTTATCTGTGCACGACTGACTGGATAATCGATGTCGCCTGGATCCTAAAAGACCATAATGTATGCCGGTCATTTGAGAAGTCTTTGCATTTATGTTCTATGTTTTCATTCTGATTTATATATCAGATGGCCATCTTCGATTTCGAGACGGTAGCGGTCCACTCTGAATTGTGCCTAGTTTGATAGTCCTTAGAAAGCTCTACAAAATGGTGCTATTTGATCGGTGTTTTTTCGTGGGTAAGACATTCAACCGAGGTGAACAATGTCTAAGAACGGTAAAAAGGCCTGTTTTTGACTAGTATTTGAAGGATTTTCATGATACTCATCAGGCTTTTTCTTAAAACAAATGTCTGATTTGAAATCAGCACAAAAAATGCGTCGAAATCCATGGATATCAGAGCGCTGCAACGACTTTCATTTTTAGTCAAAAATCTTGCCCTACTCCTCCTCAGAGATGGGTCAAAAAAAGAGTCAAGCCGAACCGCAGTTTTTCTCTTCCATATATAAAAAATTTGAAGTTTTTGGGAGTTTTCCATGGTAGGGCAACAATTTTTGTAAATTAGAACGGTCTTCTGACAACATTCATTTTTTCACCTATCCCTGAGGGGGAGTAGGGCGAGATTTTTGACTAAATATGAAAGTCGTTGCAGCGCTCTGATATCCATGGATTTCGACTCATTTTTTGTGCTGATTTCAAATCAGACATTTGTTTTAAGAAAAAGCCTGATGAGTATCATGAAAATCCTTCAAATACTAGTCAAAAACAGGCCTTTTTACCGTTCTTAGACATTGTTCACTTCGGTTGAATGTCTTACCCACGAAAAAACACTGATCAAATAGCACTATTTTATAGAGCTTTCTATGGGCTATCAAACTAGACACAATTCAGAGTGGACCGCTACCGTCTCGAAATCAAAGATGGTCATCTGATCACGAATACTTGCATCCCACATACACCATCTTGAGGATGTCGTCCATACAAAAAACCAAAGAAACAGTATTTTCTGGTAGGTCTATATACCATTCGATAGAGAAAAGAAAGAGCTTTCATCTGATATATAAATCAGAATGAAAAACATAGAGCATAAATGCAAAGACTTCTCAAATGACCGGCATACACTATGGTCCTTTAGGTAGGATCCGGCGGGGCTACCACGATCCCTAATTTTTTCCCGATTCCGTCGGGACTGGGATCAAAATCCCGTTTTTTGTCCCGATGGAACGGGATCGGGACGGGTTTTGTTCAAGCGGGACAAGATCGGGATCGGGACAAAAAACCCGGTCTCGCCGAACCCTACTGAAGATCCATCAAAACGTTTATTACTACTTTTTCTAATATGATTCTTTAAGCTTTTTCAATTCGATTTTCTACCCGTTGATGACATGCTTTTTTTATGAGAAAAAAACAAAGCGGGTTGATAGAAAATCGTAGTAGAGCTTTGTTTAGAATAGGTATTATCCGTAAATAATTAAATATAAAAATCTAAGTCTTTTGCAGTTTGTAAATCTTCGATCAGTGGTTTGAAAGTAAACACGATTACTCAAAATTCACCATAAACAACGTATAGAATAGGTTTGCTCCTTAAAAGGTCAACCGGAAACCTTAATGAAAAGCAGATTAGTGAAATCAGTAATACACATTTCGATGGATCTTCATTTTCTCTGTCTATCGGTGAAAACTGTAGTTCGCTACCTTGTTTCTATCACAAGTTATTCAAAGAATATTCACAAGCATTCATTTTTATGTTACCAGCACATATGCTACAAAAAAAGATTTTATCTAAGTATTATCATTATGATACCAATTGAATGGTGATCGAATAACATAGAAAAACAGAGTGAAAGACGCTCTATCTGTTCATTAAAAAAAATTTTTTCCCACCCTTCTATATGAAAATAAGGTAACTGGCCCACTACTTTTGGTATGCTCTAAGTAGAATCATCTGTCAATCGACATAAAGTGCTCTCTGATAGATTTGTATATCGTTTGGTTTATTCTCAATCACTGAGAGGAAAGAACAGTGAGTGAGCGAGCGAAGAAAAAGAAAAAGATAATAAGCAAGCGACGAAACAAAAGAAAGCAACAGAGCGAGAAAAAGATAGAAACTCAAAAGCTGAGAGTATATAACTGACAAACACCGCCGATGTTTTTACTTTTTGAAATCATACAATACAAGTAAAGCAAACTACAGGTAAATCGTGTGATTATTAACTATTATCACCTACTCCAGTATAATGAAAAATGTGCGTCTTAAGAATGAGTCTGATTACCTGAGTTTCTAAGTGTGATCATGCATAAACAATGATGGAAAAAAAGGCAAAAATGAAGTTTTAAAAAGCTGCATCATTTACATTGATTATGATCGTTATCGCTGATGATAAACACAGCATATATATTGTATCAGCCACATATAAGCAATTGTTACTCAGGCAGACAAAAATTTTCAAAAATGCGTTTAAACGCACAAAAACGCATAAAATTGATAAAAGATGGCCGTGTTTCGCTCACAGTCGGGAACCAGGATTGTGATCGAGACATGTCCACTTCTTGTCGATTTTCTACCCTTTTTTGTGCGTTTTAACGTATTTTTGCAAAATTTGGACTACTCGGCGAGCGCTATCCTTGCGAAGTTAAAATATGAAATACAACGTGCCTGTTAGCATTATAAGAGAGGGAATTAATCACTATATGATTTGATTTATACAGAGCTACGTACTACTAACCCATCCTATATCAATGATGAAAGATGTTGATCATAATACGTTGCAGTAAGCGTGAAAGAAAGGCAATGAACAATTATTATTCTAATCGCGCAGTGGACTTCGATCTTCTGAGCATGTCTGTCAATCCGTACTGGTGGAGGAGCATTGTTAAGGTGTCTCTCTCAATGGAAAGACGTTGTTAAGATTGTGCCGATATGCACAACACTCTTGCATGATATAACTCCTATATGATACCATTTTCATAACGTCCTTTATATGAAGTAATACCGATTATCTATATAACGTCTGAGACTGCTTGCCTTTAATCGCTGTTATATCACTGTCATCCCTTTTCTCTTTCTGTTTTATTCTTCTATCTAATACGTTGCGTTGTGTGACATAAACATTATATATCACGACACATCGAGTTCGTCATTGTGATTACGATAAAATAAAGGCTTCAGCCGTAACGAAGCGTTCCATCTTTAAAATTCGTTACAAAGATGTATGTCACGTCCCTGGAGAGGATCAAAATATTCTGTATTTATATACTTCAACATGCTGTTTAGATCGTGTGTCACAAAATATGGCAGCAGAGATTCTCAGTTCAACAAGTGATGAAACCGTCGATATGGCATTGAAAGAACTGTTAAACAGCCTTGAACCAGAGTAAGTTCATATTGCAACGAAGATTGTCGTCTTTCCCTAATAAACTGTTGTCTCCTTCGAAAAGTGAGTCCATGACAGAAATAATTTACAAAACAATTCAAAACTTCTATATTCTTTGGAAGTGGTTCATTTGTAGGATCTATCGAGTTATGTAAGAGTTTAGTGATTCTTCTTTATTCTAATAAGCTTAAACTGGATCTGTAAGGATTTATTAGTATCTATAAGAGTTTATTTGATCTATATCGATTTGTGAAGATTTAAATGAATTGTTAGAGTCTAAGAGATGCTATCAAAAGTTACCATAGTCTGTTAGACTCTTCCTGTATAATTTCGTGTGTGTTTCTGTCCTTACCTTCAGTCAAAACCATTAATGGAAGTTTCTAAAAACACAATTATTATATTACTAAATTCATTTTTCTGAATGACTTTGTGATTCCCTTTCGTCAGCCAATACTAAAATCGCACTTCATGTTTATTTAATGATCTTGATAGAGCCAAGGTGATTCTGCCTTCGGATGAAAACTTCCAGTCTAGCAAGCATATTTGGAATGCGATGTATGATTCAAAGAATCCGGCCATCATCGTCCAAGTGGTTTGTGTTGGCGACGTTCAGGCCTGCATTCAATACGCACATAAGATCAATATCGTTGTCACACCACGAGGCGGGGGCCATTCGTGGTCTGGATTATCTACCATTGAAGGAGGTCTGGTCATCGATTTCGCTCTGATGAAAAGTATATTGTTTTGTCTTTCTTTATTTTTTCATGAGTCTCACTTTTTAACAACAGGTATTCAAGTAAATCCATCTAAAAGGGAAGTCACAATCGAACCAGGCGTACTACTTAGTGAACTCGATCACGAAACACAAGCCTTTGGCCTCGCTACTCCACTCGGTATTATCAGCTACACAGGAGTATTTGGTCTTGTGCTCGGAGGTGGGGTCGGCTGGCTTTCCAGAAAATATGGTGCATCAGTGGATAACATCATCTCCGCCAATATTGTAAGCGTTCAAATCGTTGTTGTGCCAATAAATAATATGACAAGGATTTAACTTAGCCTCTGACTTATGAAAAGATGAAGGATATATTTTATCTCGCTCTCGATCACTCTCTCCTGTTCTTCATTCCTTTTGCTCTGTCAATGCTTTTTTCGTGAGTCTTCGTTATGCACTTCTACACAGTATTATGTTCAATTCGATATGAATATATTTTGAAATGATGTAGTAGCCCAATAGACGTCAACATCGAGGATAGTAATAACGCTACTTCTTCAATTCATCATAACTGTCTGCATTATCAAAGTATTTGAGATGAGAACCAGATAGAGACTAGAGCAAAAAATTGCTTCGCTGGCAATTCAAATTCGCGAGCTGCTCGTGACTTATTAAAGTTAACATGTTGTTGAATTTTCTCATGTTTCATCGCTTTACTGCTTGCAATTTTAGGTATTGGCTGACGGAAGTTTTGTCACTGCATCTGCCGATCAAAACCAAGATCTGTTTTGGGGAATCCGTGGTGCAGCTCAATATTTTGGCATCGTTACATCATTGACAATGAAAGTTCATCCTATTGGCCTCGTCTATCGAGGCGTCTACGTGAGTTCCTTTCAGTCATTATTCTTGTGCTACGCAGATTTCTTGTCGTCTTTCTTCAGTCATATCCAATGAATCAGATCAGCGAAGTTTTACATGGTATTAACGATTTCATGAAGACAGCATCAAAAGATTTCAACTGTATCATTAACAGTTGTGGTCGTGCGGTTGGAAGCTCGGAAATGTACCTCAATGTCCATTACATTTTCTATATGCCAGAAAAAGAAGCTGAGTCTGCTGCCGATCCTCTTCGAACCATTGGAAAGTCTACACAAGTTTCATGGGATTGGATAACACATGTTCAGGTATACCGTTTTTCAGTCATCTTTTTCGTGAAATACGAACTAAAAGGAATATTACAATATTTTAATAGCATTTTGGATTTTCTCACCATACTAATATGGCAGATATGTTAGGAATAGTTTATCATAGACGTAGCAGACATCGGTAGGAAACTATCACAGATTTGATTAACATAGTTTCAAAAGTGACATTTATTGTGTAGTTTCAAAGAGTTACTAGAAGAAAAACTAATAAATTTATAAACAAATCACAAATTTCAAGAGTACTATTGGTTTAAATCTGCTTGATGAGTTCAACTAAGTATCGAGGGCATTCCGTTCTAGCTTAAAATGATATATGAAATAGAACTTACTGCTACGGACAGCAGTTATGTTATGTTCGACATTTTAATCTCACAGAGTTTGTTAACATTTTTGTTTTTTTTTACACATGTCTAACTTTTTTTAGGCTCAAAAGATGTTCGATACAGATGAATCTCACCGCCTTCGACATTATGGTAAGTCTGGATCGATCAACTTTCGTGACATGGATGCTCGATTTATTGAAGCTTTTCGTCGCTCGGTTGAAACAGCTACGCTACCTACTTGTTTAGTAGAGATGGTGGGAATAGGAGGTGCTATGAAAGACTATCCAGCAGACCACTCTGCTTTCTTTACTTTGCGTTCGCAAGACTGGCATATTGATATCTTGGCATCGTGGCCCAATGATGTTGATGAGAAGGCCACTCAAGTACAGATCGATGCCTGTGATGCAAAACACATATCTTGGTGTCAAAAGGCGTTTATGGATATGTCCACCAACCTACCAAGTTATATCAATATGGTGCCTGATTTCACTAATGAGACGCAAGCGAAGCGGCTAGAGCGTATTTTTGGATCCAATCTGAAACGACTGAGAGACGTTAAGAAACGATACGATCCACAGAATTTCTTTCGGCACAATTTGAATATCCTACCCACTGTTGAAGAAGACTTCTAACGTTAGACTTTGAAATTTTTTAAAGTATTTCCGACAATATCTATTGATGTTGCATAACAAAGAAGTTTTTATACCTTCCTAGACGAACGTTCAAATATAATCATTGACGAATGGAGATAAGGATAAAATCGACACTTATGACGTGTTTCATCTAAAAGTTAAGTCGCAAGAAGGGGATGTGAGACGAGATACCAAAACACGAATGACAAGTGCTAATCTCTATTTGAAAATAAAAGGCGAGTAGTTGTTTTGTGAATAACTTGTCAGCGAAAAAAGCTATCAACCTGCGATTTTGACCATTAGGACGAGACGAGCATTCTAAATCTCTCTATATATTAGTCGAGGATGGGGATTAAATAGAGGTCTAATCGAAAGAGAAAAACATATATATATGAGACAATTGCAGGTTTATTGTACCGTTGTATTCTTGAACGTAAAATTTTAATATCTTGATTTCTGCTCATCCCATCCTTGTAATTGTTTAACCATATTTTTTACTAAGTAGTCCTCACTACCACACAAAGAAATCCCAGGTTTATCTCGAATAAATCCTGAGATATTGGCTGCTCAAGATTTGAAAGTTCGATATCTCCCCCCTCCCCCCACATATTGGACGAAAAGTCGTGTAAGCAGTTCGGTATTTATCAATTGAATTCTGACAGTTGGTGATATTTAGAGTATGCAGCCTACACTTCTCGGATATAGAACTCATTCATTCTTTCGACGTGTTTTTTTTTGATATAGTATTTTCGAAATACCGTAAATACAGACAACTCTCAATTTTCTGGCACGTGAGACTAAAATTCATCGGGTTGGTGTTAAATAAAAGGCAGTTGCTACTATGTAAAACCACAAAACATGATGAGAGATTTGTTCTATTCATTGTTGAAAAAATAAATAAAATGAAATTTAAAAATTCAATTGTCACACAAAATGTCACGCGAGATTTTTTGTTTTGTTCAGATCATAACTCTCTTATACTAAGCCAGATTATGACGCAATTTTGATCATTTTATCCACTCACTGTGTTCAACTATTGGTTCAAATATCAAAGTCAGAAGTTCTGTCTGTCGTAAGAAAGAGGAAAAATATCCTCAACATGTCACGTGAGATTGTTATGGACGTAAGTACCCCCATACATAGGACTGGGATAAATGATTTAAATATCACTTACAATGGAGGTGTTTGTATTGTAACCGAGTTAGACTTGACATATTCGGGTCAAATTAAAGCTCTCACTGCCAAACTAACAAATTTAAAATATCACGGACCATTGGCTTGCTTAGAGCAAGTTACTTAACACATTCGACCCGATGGGTCCCACCGGTAGGACCCGCCCTATTGTAAGAAAATACTTAATAAAAAAAAATTTTCTGCTCTTTTATTCTTGACTAAAAGGGTACACGAGATGCGTCAACTAATCTGCTGCACTACTTTCTGAATTATTCGTTACATAGCGTAATGCTTTTCATTAAAACAATCAAGGCAAAAAAATATGTCACAATTAGAACAGAAAGTTTTTATTTTTTTGTTGTTGCATTACTTGCTTCTCTTGACTGTTGTTGTCTAATTTTCTCAGGGCAGTCAGCACAAAGTCGTTGGACATCGCAAGCAGGCGCTTCTACTCCCAGAAGCTTGTGATCGATTAGTTTGCATTTTGAAGAACTTGCTGATTGTTATCTTGAACCAGGTTTTAGTTTCTCGATTGGCGTGCTAAATAGTAAAGATCGGACAAGACTTTCACGAAGTTGCAAGATGGTCACTTTGCTTTTGGTGTAGTTTTTCTTGAATTCTGCATCAGGTTCTAGTTCTATTTCATTCCAGGTATATGAATTCATATTATCGTCATTGTCATCGTCAGTAACTTCTTCGTCAGAATTGTCAAAATCAAGGTGCATTGTATCAAACTCATCATTCAGTGAACTCACTTCACTGAATAAGCTAGCATTACTTTCTCTATCGATTTCTTCGAACGACATGTGAAGTGCATCAAAAATTTGGTTCTATTTATACGCAAAACGATATAGAGAAACGAATAAGGGAGAAAATACTGAAAATATCTTTCTTTTTCTCAGACATGTTTCGTACAATATACAAAATAACGAAAAACTAACTTGAGTGATTCATCATTTGGTCAGTAAAAAATGAACCATTGTGTAGTAGTATAAACAAGAGAACGACAAATAACCAGTAAAATATAGCCAAAAAGTCATTAAGTGCATTTATCAGAAGATGATTGCTCACGAAAAGGAACAATCCAAAAAAAATTTTACTAAAACTGAATCGGGTCGAATGTGTTAAGGACAGTTAAAACCTTTGTTTAGTATCTCTATTGACCTAAATAAGAAATTTTTAATTTTTCACGGATACTAGCAAAGACAATATATCTAGCAAAGCTTCTAAATAATATTTTATGCATAGATTTGAAGTGTGAACGCACTCCCATCCTTTGGAAAAAATTCGTCTCGTTTTATCAACCCTTAATGGGGATATTCGATCATCTGTTCGATAAAATGACTTTTGAACTATCCTGTATATTGTTTGTTTTCAACTTGTGAAATAGTACAATTTTCGTATTTAGGTCAATAGAGATACTAAACAAAGGTTCTAACTGTCCTTAACTATATGGATTTGGGGTGCAAGTCTGCCCTTATCCTTGGTAAAAACAATGAGCTCCTTTGGTCAAGGCATAATCAAGATATTCAATTTTTAGTATCTCTTTGATGGTTTACTGAACACCCTACAGATGATATTAATACTGTCTTTGGACTTTGTGACTCATTTACTAAATGAATAGTGTTTGATATGTATTTCGATATCACAATTTTTTTCATCAAGGTTACTCGTGTTGGAAATGAGTATCTTTCAGAGTAGTGGGATATTGATTGCTCTAAAAAACTAGAAATTCAAGTCTTAATGTGCTGCATTTCGAGAGAAACGTTATTGAAGTGTATTTGATTTATAATTTAGATCCAATTTAATTTGCTTCGATTGAGGACAAATAATGACATCGATATCTTCGATTAGAAGAACTTATCAATGGAGTATAACAGACTTTTTGCAACTGTACGGATCATTTTTTTAGAGCTATAATTTCGAGACATTTTTATTGTTCTTTTTATAAAACATCGAAAGGATGAAGTTATAAGCTGAAAATAACATGGTATAGACTAGAAGTGTCAGGCTACACATTAGCGTAACTTGGAGATCTTTGACTTGAGTAGCTTACATATAGCCAAAGGAGCAGTATGATCACCTGCTTTGTACGGGTAGTTCTTCAAATCATTATATGTATCAATCGATACAATATTTCAAAACAAGAATTGATAATAATTAATTTCGATATAGCCAATATAGGTGTACCAAAGATCATGCTGGTGTGCTGGAAAAAAGTCGAAAGGAAAAATGTCGATAAATTAAAATCGAAATGAAAAAGTATATAAATCGAAAAATAAAGGAAAAAAATGAAGTTTCCAGTAAATAGTGATCTAAGCATCTATAGTTCAGTGGTGTTTTTCCTGTCATTCTATTAATCTAAATTTGTAACCACTACTAATGGGGATGAGTAACTGTTAGGGGATGATATACATCATCCTCTCTTCGTACATGACTATCTTCTCTTTCGAATCTCGATAGATATATATTTTCTGTTCTCTTTACATATGTTCACATATGTTTTCTGTTCTTTTCGCACATGTTTTCTTGTCTTTGCTCTCTCCACGTTTCTTCATTACATCATCTTTCACATTGTCCACCTTTTATTTCACCATCTTTTCATTGTTGTCATTTCATCATCTTTCTAGTTGCATCAGTTCTCTTTGTGATGCTGTCTAGTCATTGTCCACGTTCTGCTTTGTTCATATACACTATATAGAGCGCTGATTTCTTTGCAATAAATCATCATCTTTCATTATCTCATTCTCTTGCCATGGCTGCAACTGCTTCATCTTCAACAGATGTAACTCAACCAATATCAACAACTATTGAATTTATGAGTTCACAAAAAGGAAAACCATTGCTCGTAGCAAACGAATACATCTTCAAATTGGATAAAACAACAGCAACAACCAAATATTGGAAATGTACACTTAATATATGTTCAGAAAAAATTCACACAGATTTAAACGATCAATTGATTACAACGAGCGGTGATCATAGTCGTTTACCAGAAAATGAAAAAATTGAAGTTCGTGCATTTCGAGAGAAAATTAAACAACGAGCAATAAATGAAGCAACAGCGATTCCACGCATCTATGAAGAAGAGTGTACAAAAGCAATGTTATCAGATGCAGTAATAGCTATATTACCAAGGGAACCTGAAATGAGTAAAAAAATTTTGTTTTTATGTTTTTAATCCTAGTTGGTCCCTTTTTTGTTATTTTTAAGACAGTGGAATTAAAAAGGCACGTCGAGCTATTACACTTACCATACCAACAACGCATCATTTGATATTCCTGGTGTTTATACCAAAACATTGCGCGACAATGTTTTCTTAGTTGTTGACAAGATGATTACAAGATGACAGCGAATACTTTTATTTGCATCATATGAACAATTGCAAATGCTTTTCGCTGCTGAAACAATACTAATGGATGGAACTTTTTCATCTTGTCCAAAAATGTTCGACCACGTTTACACAATTCATAGTATTAAATATGATCAATGTGAGTAGATAACTTGGCTCTTGATTATAAAACTGCATCTAACTGTCTTTCGTTAGCATTTCCCTGTGTTTTTGGATTATTACCGAATAGATTAAAAACCACATATCATTTCATATTTCATGAGTTGAAATCGATAGCTATGCAGATGCAATTGAACTTTACACCGAAAACAGTTATGAGTGATTTCGAACCAGGTTTAATAACTGTAGCTAAAGCTGAGGTAAATGTTTCATATTTCTTATAAATAACGTTCAGATTTCTCTTTCTCATAGTTTGCTACAGCAACACATTTATTTTGTTACTTTCATTTTACTGAAGCTATTTATCGTGCTATACAACGAGTTGGTTTATCAACAAATTATAATAATGATGATGATGATGTTAAACATTACTGCCGAAAGCTGATGGCTCTTCCATTATTGCCAGAAGCTATTATTGAAGACGCTTATGATGAATTAACAGCAACAATCTCAACAGAATTGAAAAATACAGTGAAAGATTTGTCAGAATATTTTCAAAAACAATGGTTCGTGAAAGTTCCTATTTCTCAATGGTGTGTACATGGTCTCAATATGAGAACCACTAATAATGCTGAAGGTAAACATTAGTTTTTCTTTATCTCGTAATTTTATTTTTTTTTAATGTTTTCTCAGCATTTCACAGTCGTTTTAATCGTCGAATACAAGTTAATCATCCTAATATTTGGTCTTTCATTAAATTTCTACAAGGAGAAGAAAATCGTTTCCATCATATGTGTATTCAATTCACTGCAGGTTTAGGTGCAAGACCAAAGCAAGTCAAAACAATTGCAATTCAACGTCGCATTGACAATCTTAGCGAACGATATCATGATGGTGTTATAAATGCTATGGAATATTTAGATGGTTTATCATTTACAGTTGCTAAACGAAAAAAATGACACTTTCGATTTTTTTTTTTATCCTTTAACTTATATTTGATCTATATTACAGTATTAGTATCATCTCATACAATAAGTTATCGCTATTTCTAGTTAGAATTAAAAAAATAATTTTCGATCATTTATCACGTCGATATTTTTTCTTTCGGTATTTTTACCTTTCGACTTTTTTACGGCCAACCATCATGCTGGATCTCCGTATACAATCAACTAGTTTTTACAAAAAGAACTGTAGTCACATCATCATCCAGAAATAATAATGACATCAAAGTATTGAACTCAAAACTCTAATCAAATTCTTTCACATTAGCCAAGAGCGATCTATTCATGTTTCTTTTCTTGTTTATAGATAATCATCAGCATGAAATGAAACAGGAAGTTATCAGATAAGTCCTTTAAGACTGGATGAAACTGGTCGTAATTTTTGTTAAATATAGCACTCACCTTCTTTTATCATTTCGAATAAATGTTGAATATGAGTGAAAGCTTTCAAAAGCACAGTTTCTTTTTATTACAGAGCATGTACTTTTTGAGAATATTCCTTTTGTCAAATATTTAACGACTGTCCAAGCCATCCTTCTCCGTTGAAATTGGAAATAGTCTCAACCGTTTTAATTGCCGTCTTTAAATAGAGTCCATTCTTCAAACCATAGGCCTTTTCAGCATCTCGTAAAGCATGAACAACTTTGACCAAATGAGGATCTTCAGCCATTTGTGTGTTCAACACTCGTTCAATTAAATAGTCCCATGTTTTCGAAGAGTCTAATTTGTAGTCCAAAGTGAATTGCACATTGATTTTCGGTCGCAGCTGAGCGATATAGAGGAGGGCAGCAAAGAAGAAGAATTGGAAAAGAACATGTTGAGCTGTTTCTTCATTGAGGTACAAATAAATCTTGCGAACTGCGTGTATTGATGTAACCAAATGGAGAAGAAAGAAATCGAATTCAATTTGATCTTGTTGATGGGTGGCACCGTACAAATAGACGGATAAGTCGACGAGCTCCTCAATTGTTTTTTCAATATCACTTTTGTTCATTTCCCATTGATTGTAATGAAGAAGAATTTGATCTGTGGAACTCTCTATCGTTCGTCTGAGACTACCAGACTGTCTTTCGTTGTAGACAGGCAATTTTTCATCCAAATGAATATCGTTGAACACTTCCAAAGCTGTTTTTGAGCCATATATAGGCTTTTGGAGCTTATCAATTGCTTCGTGCAGAAAGTCGTAGCAAATAGCTGCCATCGTCATAGCTTCTCGAGCAACAAGACAACTGTTCAATTCGAGAGCACAGCCGATGTGAATAAGAGGATGAACATGACCACCTACAAGTCCATTTATCAGTGGCTGTTGTCCATCTGAACTTTTCAAGAGCAAATCTAAAAGTTTCTTATGCCAATCGTTGTCGAGTTCTTTATCAAAGAACTTCTTATAGCTCTCACAGAATCGATCATCACCAAGATGTTGTCGCCAATTCAAATAGGTTATATCATGTGGAGACTGTACGTAGGGTGTCAGTTGGTTGCGTATTTCCTTGTAGATTCCTTCGAGTCGCTCATTGCTCGCTCCGAGATAATATAATGCGACTAAATGGGGAGCAGTGTGGTTGTGATACAAGTTATCGTTGTAAAGAACTTGATAGTTTGCATAGTTATCGGCAAGAAGTTTATCGACTATGGTACGTGTACTCATTGGTGTGATCTCTCGAGTGTCTATCTAGAATTCAAATTCATCAAAAGAAGCTGCTAGCACAATCTCTTTAGAATTAAAATGTGAAACAAGATGCAGTCATACAAATTGAATGACAGCTATACTAGTGCTTGTGAGCTTTCATTATCAAAAAAGAATGAAAATTCAGTTTGAGTCTGAAAGTATAGAAGTCTTTAATTCTTTATTTTTATCGGCGTCAGAGGGAACACAAAGCAGTAATACCATTTAAAAACTCATCGAAATTGATTCTTGTACTAAGTTTTTCGATTTTATATTTTGTTCTCAAGCAGACTAAGCTACAGTAAGATGTTTCAAAAAGATGCAGAAATCTTTAATCAAGAGAGAAGAAACAAACGGCTGCATAGTAGAAAATAAAAAAAATGACTGGAGTGTACTCCATAGCGTCGTGACTGTCACGATGTGTGAGCGAATTTTATTTTCTGTATCTTATATTTCAACACTTCGTTTCTCTCGTGTTTCACTAAATGAGATGTAGATATTTGTTTATTCTTAGATTAACGATTTTTCGCCATAACTCCATTTGAATGAGAATTATGACTTATTCCTAGCGCTTTTCTGTCTATCAAAAGCTCACACATGAGACCCGCCTGAGGTATCCGAAAAAGATTTTATGTTCTTTTCCTTTTTTTTATATCTATTTCCATCGATTTCGATTTGTTGATCATGACTACCATATTTTTATTTGAGTTTAATCAAATAATACGAAATCTACATCGCATATCCACGTTTCAAAATTCATAGGTTCTGACGAGGAAAATATAATTGTTGGCTTATTCGCTCTGAGGACTGATACTTTAATATTGAATTGAATTCAGCTATATGTCTTGATTCTCAAACTTTCAATACTCTAGCACAGGCCTACGACTAGTTAGCAGATGTTAATGATAGGTATTCTCCAAAAGGAATTGGCGCCTCGTACAAACTGAACTAAAAAAATGTTGCGACCTATGATGATGCGAGCTAGAAGACGGTTGAGAAATGTGGTTAAATAGCTCAGATGAAAAAGCATTCTCCTGTTATACGATAGCTGCAATGAGTCCTTCACTGAGTCAAAAACTTGTTGTTTTAGTCGAATGATCTCGGATAGTATTTTATCCTCCAAATAACAAATAAACTAAATTAAAGTAAAATAAATTACAATCTTTTCAGTTTATTTATTATTTTCTAGTCCAGCCTTATACTTTCATAATGCTGCAGCATATAAAAATATTCCCAGAAAAATTTCTTTGTGAAATAGGTAAGAAACAAAATAAGTTGTGTTCTAATTTACTTTATTTTACTTTTTAGATACACGTGACTTATTTTGCTTGACTCAATAAAGTAAACTTATTATTGGTTTCAAAACACAATGCGATTGGTTGTTCGATAAATAATTCAACAATAGCTTCACAAAAAGACCTGAGGTTTCTTTCGTTCGAAAAAGAACTCTGCCGACTGCTTTTCTTAAAAAACCAGTTGATTCTGTTAAAAATCCTGTTTTGATCGCCCCAGAAGAGAAAAATTCTCAAAAACGCATGTAAATGTCGGAAACCACATTTTTCTGAATGCTTATTTGCACGATTATGGGAAAAATTATTTATGCAAACACTAACGAATATCATCTTTTTGGTGTTAACATCAAAAACATTGTTTGTAAAGTGCTGGCAGTTCAAACTTTGAGTAAACTTTGTTTACCTTCTTTTACATCATTCCATTGGGTTTTAGTTGTGATCACGAATATCTACTTTTTAGCTTTAGCAAAAACTCCATTCCAGTCAAAAAATATGCAATACTTACAAGGTGTCGTTTTTTTGAGAAAAGTGCAACATTTCTGACTTTATCCTATGTGTTTGATTTTGAAAATGATTTTTTCTGATTCAGCATGGCAAACTGAGTCTAGAAAAGTTTTCAAATTGGTTCGGGATCCAAAATTGTATTAGTGGTGACGCAACGAATCACATCAAATGCACCACATACATGTTGATTTTGTAAACCTATCTATTTTTTCTACGTGAGTGATAAAGACAAATATTTTATCTCATTCGGCTCATAATACGATCACTTACTAAGTTACAGACCATTTATTTTTCTTTTCTTTTCTTTCTTATGTTGAGAAAAAAAAATAGCTTTTACGAGTATGGTATGATGAAAGGGAAGGTCATGTTTAAATAAACTGACTATCTTTTCTTTGAATTGAATCAAAATTTATTTACATAAATAGAAACTGATGGCAAATCCAATCGGTACACTTTCAAGATCTTCAGAGGATCTAAAAGTGCTCTCTAGAAAACCTTATCTTAGAAACTTATAATATATGTTTCTAATAGTAATAATATACGTCTGTCATTAAGGCAATTTCTTTTGCAGCTAGACTAAAGAGGAAAGTTTCTGAGGTGTCGAATGAGTTTCAAGTCCATTGTTTTGGCCATAAGTAGATCTCCATAAGATATGAAAAACCCCAAAGAATAGGCTTCCTTAGGTCTTCCTTCAAGAGTTATAGCTATTCTAGTACAAGTTCAGCCTGTAGCTTAGTATGCACCAACAAATCGAACGACCTTGCTTCAAGCTGAAATTTTCAGCGCATTCTATCCATAAGTATAGCTACTTGTGGGCTTAATTTCAGCTCAAAAAAATGTCGTTTAATTTGTTGGAGCATATCGCGCTACAGACTGAATTTTTACTAGAATAGCTATAACTCTGGAAGGAAGATCTAAAGGCTCGTATTGCTTTGGAGTTTTTCATACCTCATCGATGTCTAGTTATGCCCAAAGGATGAGCTCTAAACTCTTTAAAAACTCCGAAACGTTTCCTAGTAAGTTAATCTGCTATGACCAGAGAAAATAAAAAGAAAGGTCAATCACAGCCTGCAAAAGGTTATCGTGGATCAAATGTAAAGTTTCCGAATTCAACCGACTCGCTCAATGATGAATATTCGATGCATATTGATGATAAAGAATTAAGTTTTAAAGACAAACTGTTGTTAAATGAAATTGATCGTCGTGCTGAAATGTCCAAGTTGAAATATGACAGCGAAAACCTCTCATAAATGGGCAACAATGTTTATCAAAGGAAATTACAAAGAGTTCTACAACGATTTACGAGGCGGTAAACAAACTGACTTATTCAGTGATACGTTTCTCGAGATCGAAGCAGATGCTAGAGCAATCATTATTCAAGGATATTCTAACAAATCAGCGGAATTTTAAGCAGAGACCTAGTTCAGTTCATTGATACAAAATATTATGACTTAGCGGGATTTAAAAAAACAAACTGTAGATGATTTGATAAAAACAGAAAAAGGTTGTTGTCTGGATCTCCATAAGAAGCATTGCACGTAAGCCACGACTTGTTCTAGCATAACGTTGCTCAATCGATGTCTCCGATTTGGTTGACACTTTTACAGTAAGTAGTCCTAACAGAGTTAGGAAGAAACTATAAATTTCAGCTCAAATCGATAAGCTATTCTGAAGATATAGATGATATAAATATGAGGGTGTGGGCTATATTTGGAGTGCTTTTTTGTGCATTACTTTTCAGTAAATTTTGAATTTCTATAGAATGACACGAGCTAGAACCGAGATTTTTTTACCATATATACTATCGCTTATGGGCTATCTTTTGATGGTAATAGAAGTACCATATTACCTGATAATTTTTGCAACTCATTACATACTATTTTCAGAAAACATGCTCAGCTAGAAAAGACAAGTTCGTCAGATCAGCGCTCTGGCATATGTTGAGAATAGTCGCATGTGAAAGAGCACATCAAACCCCATCGAAAAGCGTTTTCAAAAATTTTTAGGATTGAATTTTTCGATAGAAAATTTTTTCAACAACATGTTTCTGTTTTAATCCTTTATCCTCCCTTGGTCACTAGAGTGACCATTTGTAGAATGACTGCTGAAAATATACGAAGCAAGCGATTCAAAAACTCTAAGAGCACGCTTTGTAGTCTACGTCATGGACTATTCATCGATAAAAAAAGTCTTTTCTTTTAATATGCTGATTTCGAGATATACGATTTATAAAATCGATGACTTCGCAAAAAATTGAAAAAAATGGAATTTTTTTTTTAAATTCTTTTTTTGACTGTAAGCAATATGGATCTCGATGATGTGCTGTGTGATATGTATCAGGCAAAGGGTCCACTAGTGGTTTATATAACTTTCAAAAGTTTCAAAAGAGTGAGGTTGGAAAGACAGGCTCAAAAACGGGAGGGTCCAAAAAAGGTGCCTAAAAAACCAAAACTCTAGCTTTACATTATCTATAAACTGACAATAAAACTTTATTCAAACATGTAGAGTTTTAGCGTAAACATTTCTCTACAAAATAAGACGTTCCCGAGCTTCCTACGATGTTTTTTGGCCGAACTACATCAGTTTTACAGAAAGCACCAGAGAATTTTTTCAATTTTTTCCCCCACCCGGCTTTGGAAAATACTGAAAAAAAGGTTGAACCTAATCGATCTGTCCACACTTTCGACATATTGAGGGCACCAATACACCATGCCAATGGTTGTTCCATCAGTAGCTATTTTGAAACCGCTATGGAGGGTAAAGCGTTAAGAAAAAAATCTGCTTCTGTAAAAATAGTTCTACTCGGTATTTTCAACATATCATTATCATTAGTTTTCATTCTTGAAAAAGTAATTATGTATTCTGATAGCCCGTAAAATTCTCTACAGTTCTATATGTAAACATTTTAAGTTATACTTGTTCATTAAAAAAAATTTCAAGCATATTAAAGACACTCTCAGCCTAAGTTGTCTGAATTTATAGTGTGTTCTTTTTCTACTTTACTTTTCAAAATTATTTCAACCGTAAACATACGTTAATATAAAGAAAGTTATATATTCTGATAGTGCGTGAAATTCTACATCTTCTGGTATATTCTTCAAAAAATTAAGAAGCGTACATGGTTATTTTGTAGGGATAATAAGTGGGATACTCTGTGACAAGTCGGAGAAAGGTCTAGTGGCACATAGTAATGTTCATCGTTATAAACGAACTTAAGACAAAAATAAATAACATATTCGAAATCAACATAAAAAACTACATCAGATCAGATATTTTATGGTAAAAATGATTCCGACGAATAATGCACCTTGGTTCTAGCTCGTGTTGTTCTATAGAAATTCAAAATTTACTGAAAAGTAATGCACAAAAAAGCACTCCAAATATAGTCCACACCCTCATATTTGTATCATCTATATCTCCAGAATAGCTTATCGATTTGAGCTGAAATTTTTAGTTTCTTCCTAACGCTGTTAGGACTACCTATTGTAAAAGTGTCAACCAAATCGGAGACATCGATTGAGCAACGTTATGCTAGAACTAGTCGTGGCTTACGTGCAATTCCTCATAGAAAGACGTCTAAAGTCGAAGGGAATTCACGACGTCTATATTGTGAAAGATAAGAAAGAGATGATAGTATGAAACATTGTAATGAATTTATTAGTTATTTTATAACGCATAAGGATTTCGATTATATAATTACTAATGATGATACACCAATGCGGAATATACCGGCTCAAAATCATTATAGAATACTATTTCTAAGTGCAATAGTTAAACACTTTTTTGTGTACTCAAAAAGTGAGTACACTCTAGAATCGGTCAGTGTGTCCTTCCGGCCGTCCGTTTACACGATAACTCTTCACAATTACATTCGATTGAGCTGAAATTTTGTACACACAATTGTCTCATCAATATCTCGGTCGAGTTCGAAGATGAGAAAGATCCGACAAGAAATGGCTGAGTTATCGAAAAAATTGTCATTTTTCACCAGACCATCCCTGAGTGGGGGTACAGGAATTTTTCAAAAAAAATTTTTTTCTCAGAAATATTTTAAATATATATGAATCGACTCAGTTTGTAATGCTGATTCCGAATATGATATTAATTTTGAATGAAATCGTAGTTTTTCAAGCGAAATCTGCATAAACAAGGTCCCAAAATGCACAAAAACTCTATCCACAAACGAAATTGTCTGGGTATGCCTCAGATGAGCAATTATTTTGGGGTTTCCCAAATGCCTGATTTTGTAGCTAGTCGAAAGGACTATCGAAAGGTAAAAACCCGAATCGATGGATATTAATATTGGTGATTTATTATGAAAATACTGATGCTTGTATCTATCATATATCTCTTATAAATTCATGAGGTTGCTCTAGATCGTAAATCTGTTAGGCAAACACAAATTCATTCGAAAATAACTCTTCTTACCAAGTTTTCCAAGCTGGACACGAATCTGAACTCAAATTTCTGTGATTTTTAAAGATATTATATCACTCTGAGAATAGAGTCAGTGATCACCGGATATGGGCACATACTGTGTGACCCATGCTAGCTTAGCACGCCTGTATTTTCTTGCAATTTAGTGACAAGGGATGTATTGTGATGATATCTATGTCTTACAGAAACAAAGAAATACAGGGTCTAGTGCATTACGTGAGAAAATTCTAAATAACCTCTCTCGAAATATGCTATATCGCTGAATTTACGCAGTTTTGGCTTATAATACTTTTTTATCCCATAACTTACTCCCTGAGTGTAATGAATTTACAGATTAAACTATTTTCTATCCAATTGAGACCTTCTTTAGCTCAAAGGACCAAATCGTTCATGAGACAAAGCTATTTTCTATTAATTTTTCGTAAGCTGGAGGGGGTGTGTGTCTACTGGTCCCCTTATTTACACCCTTGGATGGCACAGTAGCCAATAAAAATAAAGTTATGAGAAAAATGGTTTTTCATAAAGACAGTTTGTCATGATAATTTTGGTATTCAAACATTCCATAATGACTCATCTGATTCATACACTTTTTGCAGTACACATAACTTTCGGATAAAATCCGAAGTTTTCGCATTTATTATATAATTACTATTGGGCTCTTTTTTAGGTTTATCTTTACTAGTTCATGATGAATCAACCTTAATAAGTAGTGAAGTTAGTTGAAAATGATGGATTTTTTAAAGATAGTTTTTCATTTTTTCCTAAGGAACGTTTGCAAAGCCACACGGTGCCTAATCTTCTTGTTGTATACCCAAGTGGACGCCTTTTGAACTTACGAGGGAACTACCACCAAGTGATTCAGCGCTTTTGAGTTCGGACTCTGTGCATAATGTAGAGTTCAGTGAGGTATACAAAACCTCAAAAGCGCAAGGGTCCATAGGTATTTCCTCCAAAATTATAGCCATTATACTGGAGTTTTAGCCTATGTTCCGGTGTACACCAGTAAATCGAATGGCGGTATTTCGATTTGAAATGTTGCCCAAAGATAGGCCCTCCTGTAACTAGAATGGTCTGTAATATTCAGCTCAAAAGAATGGTTCCTTCGTGTAATATTGAGTTTTGAAAAAACATGAGATTCTTACATCATTCACGGTATATGAGTGGTTTTTGGAAATTCAATATTTCATGAAGAAACCATTCTAGTTACAGGTGGGCCTATCTTTGGGCAACATTTCAAGTCGAAATACCGCCATTCGATTCACTGGTGTACACCGTAATATAGGCTAAAACTCCAGTATAATGGCTATAATTTTGGAGGAAAGACCTATGAACCCTTACGCGTTTGAGGTTTTGTATACCTCATTAGGCTCTACATTATGCACAAAGTCCGAATTCAAAAGCAGCGAATCACTTGGGATGGCTCTCTCATTAGTAAAGATGAATAGAAGGAAGCGGTTGCAAAATATAAAACATAAGCGACTGATAGTGCTGTCGACTATATTAGTCGAACAGCAAGAGATAGTATCAATATTAGAGCACACACTTAATTCGATAATGATACACTTTTCAGTCGGTTTGAAAGACTTTATCAAATACTGGAATTCAACCAAGTATACAAGGTTCATTAGGTGGAAATAGAAGTGTGCTGATGGGAAATTGTTGGGGCAGTGATATCCCCTGCATAGTATATGGAAGTTTTTATTGTTTTACTCGACGATATATGTACATTTTTGGAAAGATTTAGAACTATTCTTCGAAGCTGTAGAATACTAAAAAATTTTGTAGAATGCTGAAAAGATGTTTTAAAAATTTCTAAGAACTCCTAAAAAATTCTCGGAAATTCTCAAACATTTCTGAAAAATTTTCAAAAATCTCTAAAAACTTCTAGAGATGCTCAAATATTGTAAAAAGTTTTCAAGAAATTTTACAAAAATTGTCGACACTCAATGTTTTGGACTTTGAGACACCTCTGGGTGGAAATCATCGTGGATAATGAACGGACCCACACTACTAAAGTATATTCATTATCAGATTTTCATGACGGTATTGGTACTTAGTGGCCGGTTGGAAAAATCGAATATGTCGATGAAAATTATGCAAGAAAAGTTGTTGATTGTTATTTTAAGCAAGATCCAAGCAAAGATGAATTCAAAGGTTAAGTTGTAATATGTAAAGATTTCGGTGTCCGATTACCGGATAAAAGTTAAATCAACGGAAATTCATGAAATACCATCAAAATATCAAGCTTTTCAGAATGTATGGCAACGTCATTCCATATTTTTAAACATATTCTGTTTTCTAAAATCTATTTTCTTATATAGATTACAAAGCTTGAGTTATTTGCGAGGAAATATAATGTTAAGATTACATACTCACTTAAGTATCATTGTAAACCGAATATAATTGAAGGTCTTTGGTGCAATCAAAAGATATGTATTTCATCATGTACAGAACAAAGTTTTGAGAAAATGGTATATTAATATCGGATTCTCTGGTGCATCTTGTCGAACAGAATATAATAGTAAAATTATTCCGGCGGTTTTGGGGTTCATTCCAAGCATGTTCTCAAGGACAAACATATGCTGATGTGTTACAACTGTGTTTCATTAACTTTGCAAAACATTAGTCTAATTACAGGGTGTTCCAAAAGTCCGGCGTGAAAAAAAACTTAAATATCTC
>JAJEKB010020553.1:44227-65184 GCA_022393335.1 Macrotrachela quadricornifera | reverse complement strand
GAGATATTTAAGTTTTTTTTCACGCCGGACTTTTGGAACACCCTGTAGATCGTAGAATATCAAATAGAAACATAAACCAATCTTAGTGAGCATATATTTTTTTGTTATTTTAATACATCTATTTAGGGTGTCTCTCTTCATATTATATACTTACGCATAATAAGTGATTAATTTGTCTATTAAACATCATAAAACATGGATTAATATCACAAAAACTATGATTTGTTGACAACGATTTTTAGGGGCGCCTTGGAGATCCTCTGAAGATCTTGAAAGTGTACCGATTGGATTTGCCATCAGTTTTTATTTATATAAATAAATTTTGATTCAATTCAAAGAAAAGATAGTCAGTTTATTTAAACATGACCTTCCCTCTCATCATACCATACTCGTAAAAGCGATTTTTTTTTCTCAACATAAGAAAGAAAAGAAAAGAAAAATAAATGGTCTGTAACTTAGTAAGTGATGGTGTTATGAGCCGAATGAGATAAAATATTTGTCTTTATCACTCACGTAGAAAAAATAGATAGGTTTACAAAATCAACATATATGTCGCGCTTTTGATGTGATTCGTTGCGTCACCACTAATACAATTTTGGATCCCGAACCAATTTGAAAACTTTTCTAGACTCAGTTTGCCATGCTGAATCAGAAAAAATTATTTTCAAAATCAAACACATAGGATAAAGTCAGAAATGTTGCACATTTCGCGAAAGGATGCACTTTTCTCAAAAAAACGACACCTTGTAAGTATTGCATATTTTTTGACTGGAATGGAGTTTTTGCTAAAGCTAAAAAGTAGATATTCGTGATCACAACTAAAACCCAATGGAATGATGTAAAAGAAGGTAAAAAAAATTTACTTGAAGTTCGATTTTTCGGTACTTAAATGTAAATAACTTCATTAATTATCAAGCTTGATAACCTGATTTCTTTTATTAAGATTGGGTCTATTGTTCTATAAAAGTTAAAAATTAACGAGGACATCGACCAATGCACACATAAAAAACGGTTTGGGAAAAGAAAAAGAAAAAAAAGGAAAGAACGAGAGAAAAGAAGAAAAAACAAAAAAAAAGAGAAAGAAAAAAGAAAAAAAATCAAACAGAGGAAGAAGGAGGAGAAAACAATATATTCAAGGGATGATCATATTCTTATACTTTCACAATCAAGAGCTCGCTCTCTGTCGACACAATCACATGTTTCACATTGTATTAATGTAAACTTTGAAACTGATTTGTAAAAACGATAAAGGAAAAGAAGGGAACACAACGATATCATAGTCTGCTTACCCAATTATTGCTATGTCATTGCGTACGAAAATTTTAATTCATTTCTGGAATTTTCGTTTTGTCCAAGTATGAAAGATTTATGGTGGTTTTAAAGAAAAGTATTTCAAGATAAAAAGTTTTAGAATTGAACCTGATTTTTTAAAGTATCTATACTATTTCTTGTGTACATCAACGAAAGAGATCACATCCGGATACATATGCTTTGCACGTTTCAAAGGTCTGCTACAAAAACGACTTTTTTTCTTAAAGTTCATACTCTTTACAATATGTTTTGGTGGAGGATATTGCAATGAAGCAAGCCGTTAACGTTTATTTGTACATATCAGCTTCTAGAACTGTATTTATATATTTATGAAATCTTAACCAATATTTGTATAGATAGTCGCGCAAAGAAAACTCACAATTTAACGCACGAGTGACTAGATCGTTGTACCTCCATGTAAAAAATTAGGAAAAAAATCAGAATAAAATCGATTAAAAGTGGTCATAAAACATCGATTTTAATTGATTTTTTTACTAACTTTTAGTGAATTATAATCGAAAATAGATGAAATAATCAATGGAAATCCAGCTTCTTAGATTATTTGATTAAAAATCGATTGAAAAACGATGAAAAATCGATTAAAAGTGTATGATTTTAATCGATTTTTAATCATTTTTCAATCAATTTTAATCAAAAAACATTTGATTTTTCTGATAAATTTTTTTACATGGGCCACCACAGGGATTACACCAACCTTAAACCTGTTCCAAAAACGTGTTCAACTTCTTCTTTTCCTCTTTCAGTATAGTAAAAGAAACAAAAAAAGAGTCAGATACATTGAGGAAGAGAAAAATGCTACGAATAGTTTTCTTCTTATTTGAATTTTATTCTTAGGAATTGCGTGAAATATCTTTCGCAAACCACAATAAAACTGCCTCGCTTTTTGTAATCCATCTTCTATAAATTTTCTTCATCGTAATTTTGCAGCGATATGAACGCCTAAACTCTTCTAGTTTGTGACGTACTCGATTGAAAGTTCTTTATAGTTGATTTTGGATTTCGAAACGCCCACCACAGTGTGGACTCACATAGCTTTTGTTTTTTGCGAATATGTCGCAAAATCTAGAAAAGTAGAAATCTAGAAACGAAAAAATCTAGAAAAGAAAATCAAGAAAAGTAGGAATCTAGAAAAGCAGAAATCTACAAAGAGAAAAATCTAGAAGGAAAAAATCTAGAAAATTTAGAAAGAGACAAATCTAGAAGAAAAAAAAATCCATTGCTGTATAAATTGTTGAGCCGTTACGGCCCTAGCACTTTATCAATCCACATTTTTGATGAGGCAAGAAACATCCCAGATGGTACTAGAAGCATTCTTGACATTGCTACTTGCAGGCCTGAGGATGCTAGAACCATTTCTGAAGATGTCCTTTTCCTCAACCAACACTTACCTGCACCCTCACTGTTGCTTTTCCTCCTCATCTCACACCCATATACTCCACTCCAAGAGAGAAAAAGCTGACTCCAGTCCCATGGAGTCCCTTGGAGCCCCTCGGAGTCTGCCAGAGTTCTGTAAAATCTTCGTCATACATCCAGAAGTCCATTATAGAAACTTGTAACATCAGATGAAATAGATGTAATCCACGATTTACATACGAATGTACACCGTCTTTCTCTTATTTATATTCAGCATATTCATTATTCGGAAACATTAAATTAAACAAAATATCGTTTATTCAATAACAAAATCAAACAAAATTTTACATAAAGGAAAAATGTTTACTTATATTTTTTAATAAGTCTCAAGATGGACACAGCTAACTCCAGTCTCGTGGAGTCAAATAGAGCCACTTGGAGCCAAATGGAGCCGTGCAGAGTCACGCAAAATCATGTGGAGCCATGCAAAGACTCAGAATTTGCTGCTTGTCCCTTAATTAATTCCCATAACAGAACAAACGTGTTCTGATTTTGGGAATTATTCTTAAATAATTCTATGAGAGAAACTGCAGACTCCAGTCTGATGGAGTCATGTGGAGTCCCGTGGAGTCTCATGAAGTCCTGGAGTCCCGGAGTCAGCTTTTCCCCCGTTGATGTGTTTGGATAAAGATTGTCCAGTTGTATTTGAAATAAGAATTAGTATATAGAATTAGCAAAGGTGTTAGTTTACTCCCGCAATTTATTCTTGAAAGATACAACTTATAAAAATAGCTTTTTAGAAATACTGATTTTTACTACATTTTATGAAAAAGTTTATTAAAAATCGATGATTCGATATTTTAAAAAAAACTTCTTAACACATTCGACCCGATAGGTCCCACCGGTGGGACCCGCCCTATTGTAAGAAAATACTTAATAAAAAAAAACTTTTTTGCTCTTTTATTCTTGACTAAAAGGGTACACGAGATGCGTCAACTAATCTGCTGCACTACTTTCTTAATTATTCGTTACATAGCGTAATGCTTTTCATTAAAACAATTAAGGCAAAAAAAGATGTCACAATTAGAACAGAAAGTTTTTATTTTTTTGTTGTTGCATTACTTGCTGCTCTTGACTGTTGTTGTCTAATTTTCTCATAGCAGTCAGCACAACGTCGTTGGACATCCCGAGCAGGCGCTTCTACTACCAGAAGCTTGTGACCGGTTAGTTTGCATTTTGAAGAACTTGCTGATTGTTATCTTGAACCAGGTTTCAGTTTCTTGATTGGCGTGCCAAATAGTAAAGATCGGACAAGACTTTCACGAAGTTGCAAGATGGTCACTTTGCTTTTGGTGTAGTTTTTCTTGAATTCTGCATCAGGTTCTGGTTCTATTTCATTCCAGGTATATGAATTCATATTATCAACATTGTCATCGTCAGTAACTTCTTCGTCAGAATTGTCAAAATCAAGGTGCATTGTATCAAACTCATCATTCAGCGAACTCACTTCACTGAATAAGCTAGCATTACTTTCTCTATCGATTTCTTCGAACGACATGTGAAGTGCACCAAAAATTTGGTTCTATTTATACACAAAACGATATAGAGAAACGAATAAGGGAGAAAATACTGAAAATATCTTTCTTTTTCTCAGACATGTTTCGTACAATATACAAAATAACGAAAAACTAACTTGAGTGATTCATCATTTGGTCAGTAAAAAATGAACCATTGTGTAGTAGTATAAGCAAGAGAACGACAAATAACCAGTAAAATATAGCCAGAAAGTCATTAAATGCATTTATTAGAAGATGATTGCTCACGAAAAGAAACAATCCGAAAAAATTTTTACAAAAACTGAACCGGGTCGAATGTGTTAACATGGATTAAATTGAAAACATTCAATTCAACACAATCCACAGCTAAACATAAAAGCAGATATTTTATTACTAGACCAGCATATTTGTCGGTGAAAATAAATGTACATCATTTATTATATTTAATTTTACTTGTTCAGCAAAAACGTTTACCACCTCATGCATTACATATTTATAATTTTAATTCTCAAGCTTGTGAATCGATTTTTAGAAACACGCGAGCATTAAGTGGAATCTATTCATCTATTGTCAACTTTACAGTACATGAATTTTTACGACGTGCTCAAAGATTGTCTTTATTGAATGAAATTAAATTTAAACAGTTAAACGATGAATCAAATAATAGTTTTGTCTTTCCAGTTCATCACAAACATCGAAATGATCGTCAATCATCATTTATACACAGTCAAAGTGAGATTGATCAAATAGATATCGAACGGATTGTTACGGAAGCCTACTATGAAGCTAATGACATGCTTGATGGTTTAGAAATACTGGATCTGCTGAAAAGCAAACGTGTTCTTAGCTTGGAATTATTAAGTGAATATGTATTTAAACAGTTAAATTCAACTTCAAAGATGTATGCTTATTCATCCGAACTAAGCAATATAGATGATGGAGAATTTGAAATAGCTTATGATGATGATGATGAAGACGAAACAACAGATGATCTCAACATGAATGATGACAATAATGACAATGGTACCTCGAATGATGAGTATAGTGATGATGATGAACAAGATGATACTCAAAACTTAATAAACACGACAAAAAAGGACTTTGTTGGAATGAAAGTATTTAATAAGGTCGAACCTCACATAGAACAATCTTATTTTAAAATCACAATAATGATGATACAAAATATATACATAAACAAACAGCTTGTTGGTTATTAACTGCCGAAAAAAGTAAACTCTCAAACGATAGGTTACTTCGAGTACGGCTGACTAATGAAAAAAAATAAATGTTTCCTTTACGTGATATTTTGTTTGATTTTGTTATTGAATAAACGACATTTAAGTAAATGTTAAGGGCAATATCTGCATAATAAATGAAAGTATAACAGTGGTTTTGTATAACATTTTTGAAGTTTTTATTAAAACACAATAATTCGACGTTTCGATGATTTAAATCGTTATCATCAAGAAAAATGTGAACAAATGTTGGGAAACAAGGTTTTTTATACTCCACTTTTTCCAAATAGCGATGGATATTTTACTCATTGAGTTACGTACAATGATTGATTATTTTTTAAACTTCAATTTTATGTATGGTCCTTATTTCGGCCCACACAAACATGAAGTAGGATAAATATTTTTTGATATACTGAGTGAGCTCTATCGCCGTTGGTGTATTTTCCATTTCGTACTTATTGAGTAATTGTACCAATAATATAGCGGATGGTACATAAGTATCTATTTTTTTCCGTCGGGTAGTATCGAACACTGAACCATTTAAAGTGGTTTGGTTTGTTTCCGTAGAGTAGATTCGAATTCAGTCCCACGCATATACGAATTTTTATTTTACTTTTTTTTCCATCGTGGAGATTCGAACTTGTTCTCATGGATATATATATATAAACTTTTTTTCTAAGTGGTAGACTCGAACAGTGAACCATTATTACGAATCGATGAATTTTTGTTATCCTTTCACTTCTTGCGTTCTGTGTCCCATACTATCTAGTCGAACTGACTAATGGCGTCATGAATCATGGTCACAAGTTCAATACTGGTAAAGTACAAATATTTATTCTTCGGAATAAAGCAGCTGAAAACTGAATCTCAATCACGTCGACTTTTTCATGATCCGCGTACAGTGTAATGATGCTGTAGTTAAGCGTCGTTCACCAGGACCACGCCTCTTCGTGTTACTGCCAAACCGTGGCGTAGTTAGCCGCGGCTAGGTTTGTAGCCTACCCTAACCGATTCAGGTGGTTGACAGCAATTAGGCTGCTTATAGCGCGTTGTGGTTTTCGCGCTGGGTATGGGGTGGGGCTTTTTGCAACTTTTTTTTGGCAAATAGTTTTCTCTTATCGTAGAAAAGCTGAATTGGAAATGGAAATGTATAATGAATATTACAAACTAATACGTCAATTACTTCAAATATTAGCACAAGATCCAACAATTGTTATAACTAAACCAGACAAAGAATGTGGTATTCTTATATTTGATAAAGGTGACTTCATTAGTAAAATGGAAAATCTTTTCAAAGATAAATCAACATACAAACGTATTTATGAAGATTCAACAATTAAAAACGAAGTTCATCTAAATCGTTTGTTATTGAGAATATTAAAAGAAGGTTTTATTAATAGGGAAGAATGTGAAATAGCTATATCAATGCTTCACGATCAGCTGGCCTCAATGGTTTACCAAGAATACTTCAAAATTTCAAAAATGTTATACAAAGCCGCTGTTATACTTTCATTTATTGCAAAAACGACATTTTTTTTATGTCAAAGTTTTCGAATAATGAATATGCTGCTTACAAAAAAGAAAAAGACGATGTACTTTCGTTTCTAAATCGACGCTTACATCTATTTTATGTGATGTTGCAAATTCTATAATGGGTCTCTGGATATATGACAAAGATTTTATGTAACTCCGAGGGACTCCAAAGGACTCCGAGAGACTCGAGTCAGCTTTTTCCCCCTTGTCCAAACAGTTTACTTTTTCTCCAGTAGTAATCGATTCTGATATTTGTACCAATCCCATTTCGATGATAATTCCAAAAATTTGAGCATTTTTTCATTATCAGTTAGTTTCCACTGAAGAGTTTTCGATCGTTTGGTCAGCTTCTGGTTTCTTATGTTTTCTTCTGGATATCGATTGGTTTCACGAACCATGAGACTAATCATCGCATCAGTAAGGAAATGCCGATAACAATCGCCAGGATTGATCGCACTATTTTCCGAATTCGCCTGAACTTCCTTCATGATTCCATAATCCTCCAAGAATCCAGTATCCGATTCGGATTCTATTTCGTCCCAGACTTGTGAATTCACATCGTCATTATCATCAACATCATCCGTAACGTCTTCGGAGCTTGTAGATTCGAATTGCATTCTGGAGAAGCCATCATCCCAACTGCTTACATCGCTTTGTGAGTCGCCAATTTCCTCTGTATCCGTTTCTTCGAATTGCACGTAGATTGCAAGTTTTAAGAATGTGTCTTTAGCTTTTTTTCAGTATCTCGATTATAGTGATGTATGCGTTTATATAGGCATGCATGGACAGGTCGAAAAGATCCAATGTATCAGAGATGAACAGAGAATGGGAAAAAACTAACATGATAAAGGACGGAGGACGTTTTAGAGACATTTCGGACTAATTGAAAAATCCAGGTACATTCGCATGAAACTTTCAGCAAACGTCTGCCTTAGTCATAGTAGTTATCTCTGAAAATTTCAGCCTGATCGGCTGAACTTTTCCTATACTTCCTCAATACGGTACCTACCATCAAAAATACGCAAAAATACACCTAAGAGTAAATAGTGTGAACCTTCGTTCTGCACTATTTGATTTAGACCCAAAGCCGAATTTTTTAGTGTAACTAGCAAACAGTTGAAGCTACAAAATTGCAAAGACAAGAGGGCGCGGAAAATCTGCTGTCATAACAATATGAAGGGCCACAATGTGTTATATATGCATAAAGGTACCATAGGCTAATCCTTGTAGAGGTTCGATCTCCACTATTTGATTCAGATCCGGAGCCATTTTTTAAGCAAGAGCCATACGTTTTCAACAAGTATTTCGAAGTTCATCATCATTAGCATATTCAGAAGACAAACTGAGTTTTTGAATATTTCGATAGATTGACTGCGTATAATGAAAGAAACAGCCGACATAATGACTATTAGGAAACTAGAAAAACAACATAATAGTATTTTTCCAAATTAAAATAAAGTAGCTCAAATGTTAAATATTTCAGCTAGTGTTCCTTCAAAATCTGACATAACAGTTCATGGATTAAAAATTATATTTAATTGAGGAGCTTTATTATGTAATTCATGAAATAAATATTTATACGTAGTTTTTTTGCGATCAGGCAAGAGAGCAAAAACGCATACAAATGCTACGAAATATTCTAGTATTTAAAAAATTCATTTGAGAAAAAAGAATTTATATTCCCATTGTTCAAATTTAATTGCATATATGCAATATACTTGATCAAAAAATGAAGGCGATGATGAGAAGATCCCATTCATCAAGATAACTGAACTAATGAATAATAATTTCAGTTGTTCATTTGATGCAAATATCAGCATTCGAGTTTTTCTTTTTATAATTTGATCAATACAAAAGAAAGGTAATTTTTTCAACGTTTTCGTACAAGATTCTGGTAAATCGAATAATTGAGAATTAGGAATAGATGATGTTTATAAACGACGTGCTTTATTTAATGTATTACCTGGAAAATACGTTTTTTAAGTGAAACAAAATAAACTTTTTATTCACCAAGTTCTCTTTGAGATGGTAAAGAAGCAATTGACAATGTTGAGAAATCGATTCGAGCTGCTTCTTTGTCATAAATCTGTGGGATTGGTGTACTTTCAGTTATAGCACGTGTTTCGACAGCTTGTTTGAATATTTGAATTTAAATTTCTTCGGGTTCAAATGAATGATAATGATCACCTGCAATGTTCAAAAGAATATCTTCAAGAGCAGTACGTGCAGTAACAGTAAAACGTGAATCTTCACATGGATAGTACTTTGCTGTACTCGTTGTTTTATTCAATCTAAAGATGAAATTATTTATAATAAACACTTTTATCCCTTTTGAGATATAACAAATGACATATTATTAGGAATACTCATCATACCTGGAATAACTGAAAATCATTTCGTATATCTTTAACTCTGTTAACGATTAATAGTCTAAATCTCATCAGTGTAACCATTATTAATGAAGTTTCAGAGAGAAATTAACTAATCGATAGAAATTGATATTTAAATAAATTTTAAATAAGGAATGCAATACATAAGCATAGATAACCTATGAACAAATTTCAACAGAGTAATTGGTTTTTTTCATGACATTCTGTTAGAGTTGCCATTTCTGTTCGGATAAAGCAGTCTGTGCCGTTTGTTTTTTTCTGCATAGCACAATTAATTTTTCCTAATTGTTGTTGAAAGGATAGTTCCTCTTGTTGTAAATATTCAAATAGTTGCTAGATGTTTGGGTAAGTTTTGTCGACACGATTGTTGAACTTGTTGTGTGAACCTATGCGATACAAGACAGATACGCACTTTTAAAGGAAAGACAAAGGCTCACTCTCGGCAAAGTTGTTAAACCTTTCAGGACCGGCTTCTTTTGAGCAAAAGTTACAAATTTTTCAACTTTTCCAAAATGATTTATTTTTTGCTAGATTTATCAAAATGTGGTATTCTTTGAAACAGTCGCGATTACACAGTAGAATATCACAATCTGGACAATAAAACCTTGTATCACTCAGTTTTTTCCTCACTTTACTGTATGACTGCAGATGAAACAATGTTTCTGCACATTATTCTTAATCTACCTAAGTTTATTTCTGTATTAATCTTCCTCTTCAGAACAATCTAAGAGCTATATATAAAGCGATAACAAGAGGGGAAGTTTTATGAAACTAGTTCGATCAAAGAACAGCAGAAAGAAAGGAAAATTCCATTACAGATACAAATACGACAGAATGGGGAAATGCATAATACACGAATGGCAATAAGAGAAAAGAAGATGCAAGTCACAGCACGAACGTGAAAAAATCCTGTCACGAGTTCATCACCACTTGAACTTTCATCGTCATTGAATTCCATTGATTGATGAGTCATCATTTTCTTCGATTCAAATGCATGACATGTTACACATAACCATCAAATTGGGGTGTAAAGCACATCATATTGAGTAACCAAAAATTTCGATAACTGTGATGACACAGCTACTACTCCTTTTGGCACACGTGTAGATTTTGTATGCTTTATCGAATGTTCACAAATTTTTCGTTTCAGCATTGTGATACAATTTTGAAAAAAAAGATAAGAGTGGACAATTGATATTTTCTAATATCCAATGATTCATCTCGTAATCTTATTCGTTTGAAGTCACGACATTTGTGGATAAAATTTTACGTCTAAAGATGTCCTTATAGAGAAATGAAAAATCTATTATTTCGATAGTAATGTTCCTTTCGACTTCGTGGTCTCACTTCTGCAAGAAGGTTTAACAGCAAACCTTTCTCGTGATGTGGGTGAAGTCATCAGTTCAACATCGTTCTGACAAGATAGTGTCATGAAAGTTGTTGTACACTATGAGGAAGAGAAGATAAAAATTCAAGTTAATTGAATGCAACTCAAGCTGACGAAATATGACTATTGCTATATTCAGAGAAAATGACTCAACACTCAGGACTTTCAATAGGACTGGTCGAATGTTTCTCAGGAAACATGTTTATAGACTTCTTTTATACTTTTGAACACAAGAAAATTCCGAATAAATTGCTTTTGGAGAAGTTCTACGCTTTTTTCTGACATTTTCTCTATATACAAAAATATATCATAGGTGTTTCGAAAAACTGCTCCAAAACTCAGAATTTTTAATAGGAAGGACTTTATTTCTTTTTCATAAAAAATGTTTTCTAGAGCATACTGGCATTTTGAAGCGAAAAAAAAACTTTTCCAAAAAAGTGGACGGGTGTCCATGGATTCATCTAATATATTATCCATACGAAAATCTAGCATTCAATCTATCTAGCTAAGATGCGATTGGATCTGAGTAATATGGTACTCGCGTCAATGTTTCAGCTAAAACACAAGCATACCATTTCCAGAATTTTTCAAGACATTTTAAACGCACTATTAAAAGATTTCGTTCCGAAGCATCGGGGTTTCAAATATATCGACAGAAAAACCATCCTTGGTCATCATCAAACTTCTTTTGCGTCACAACTAATGACAGAATGGGATGATCAAGTTATTATAATGATGAATGAAACATACCTGTTTCTGCAAAAATCCAGCAATAATACCTTTCAACGTTGATCATTTAGTATGCACAAACACCGAAATCTCATCAAATCAATGGTTATAACGGCAACAGTAGGTCTTCAAACAGCATACTCCTTGGTGTAGCAGTATTTGAGAAAACTGATGAATAGATTCTGTCTTACTTGATATTTAATTATTTTATTTAGGATGGATGCATTTTGAGTGTATCAGATCCTTTCTTGGCCGACAGCAAAAACAATAATGTGTCTATTTCTAAAAATATTTTTATCAACAAAGACGAAGAAGATGTGCTGAGTTGGCTTGAAGATGATGCCATCATTGTTGTTGATTGTGGTTTTAAAGATGCTATCAGTACAATGAATAGATTTGGTTTCAACGTTCATATGCTTGATTTTCTAAAGAACAAGAAACAACTGGCGTTTAAAGAGGCAAACCGCTATCGCTGAGTAACTAAAGTACGATGGGTAATATGTTTAATATCTATTTTGCTTTTCTTGGAATAGTTCATTCAAGTCTTCAATGAAATAGTCAACAGAAATATTACACAATGAAAATACTTCTCACAAACAATACGGTATTTAAGCGTTTCTTATGTCGGTGGCTAGTTCAAAATCATATGTGCCATTATCAATCCCTATCAAAAAACTAGCATCATTGACAAAACGAACGGTCAAAATTAAGCAGTGCAGATGCTGATACTCCGAGAAAAAGAAAATCAACTACAAAAGATGTTGGAACGGATGGCTGAAAGCGAAAAAACACAGTCGAAGAAGTATGATGCACAAATGATCAACTTTCCCATATTATCTGAGGAATATGTGCGCAATATCTGCTTCGGTACTATAGAATATTTTGATTAATGATATAGACTAATGTCATTGAATATAGGCAACTATCAAATAAAACAAACAAAAACTATATACTTGAACATCTGTAACTATATACTCTTGATGAAGATCAATTTGATTTCGTCATCGAACTTTGTTCATCGCAAAGATCTTGTTCGCGTGTGCTTTGCTTCTACATATTCTAGCAGTTGGAGCTATACAGCAGTGGTTCATATAGCCAACAACAATGATGAACATTCAATTCAAGGGCGATTTTACAGTTGTTCGCCTGAAGCTCGGGTACTTGGTTGCTATGCTCACATTACAGCACTTATTTGTCATCTTGGTGTTTCTTGTGATGAAACCAATTATTCCGATCATCCTCTGTCAGCTAGCCAGCTTTTATTTTCTTTTTAAGATTGCATTTCATACACATAAACAGACCAAAGTGAAAATGATGATGAAGGTAGTGCCTTCAATGACAGTAAAAACAACGACAACTTGTAACATTCATTCTTCATCGTTTATATTATCTGTTCAACTCATTCTTATTTTTCCAATAAATGTTACTCACATTTCTGAAAGCTACCGTTCATCTCAACCAAGCAGAATATCACCAGAGCCATTTGCGTAAAACATAGCTCCAATCAGAAACAAGCCGGCGTACCCACTCCTCATAAAACTAATAATATTAAAACACTTTATTCTTCGATATACTGCAGATCATGATACCTGCGGAAAATCAGACATCTTGATGGATCGTTGGCTTCATTAAGCTCGCTTAAGAATACTTTTCACACAGCAACTTACACAACAGCGGACACTTTCTTTTTCCTACAGTCGAAAATGCTATCGAATCTGCAGTAAGATACTCTGTCATCAACATGATTTCAGGAAACGCAAGGTCCAACAATATCTTGTCATGACTCGAAAAGGCACTATTTTGGTTTATTCTTCAAAGTATCTGTTTTATGAATTGTTTTGGTCAACAAATTTAAGACTTAAGAGATATCCTGTTTTGTAGTCTGTGAAAAATTCTATTGATCCAGTATAAACTGAATCAGTCCTCGGTATACTATTAGGGAGTACGAGATTTCACTATGTGTTTTTATAGCCTCAAAACAACTGTTTGTCAAAATATCCGCTCATCAGACTTGTTTCGCCAAGAAGATATAGACTTGATAATTATGTCATTTTGTAGCTCGTGAAAAATACTATCGAACTGATATAAACAGAGACTGGTTAGTCGAAGGTTTCATTGAATATCAGTCGAATTAGTGGAGAACTTGTTTCACAAAATATGCAGCTTTTTCTCTATAAAAGACCTCTCGGAAAATTGGTTGGTTTGAAAGCTAATTACGCACTACATATGTCGACTTTATTACCAAAAGATTCAGCGTTTTATGCTGCATCCGACTGTAGTAGTTTCAAAGAACGCAGCTAGTTTTATAGAGAAAAATAGCTGTGAGCTGATTTGTGGTCTTATACGACTGCGTCCTTTGACAACTATACATTGAATTTGGTTTAACTATAGATAAACGATTTATGAACACTTCCATACTATTTTCGCAAAGTCCCACGTTCAATAGCATCAACAGTTTTTATCATACATGGAGAAAACAAAGTTTTGAAAAGGTTCAGATAAGTATTTATATACAAAAATAGGTCTTATTGGACAATTGTGAATCAATTTCAAAAGAAATTATAATTATAGAGAGTATCATAGAACTTCATAAGGGTGTCCAATATTAACATGTTCTTGAGATAATATTTATATTGTCGTATCCATCATTGGTGGCTATAATATCCAACAAATAATCGTTATTGACGTCACCAACAGTGATTCCTGACGGGTGCGAGTCAAATCCAGGTAAGAAAGTCATTAGTTTTGCAAAACTTCTGTTGCCATCACCAAAAAGAATACCTAAACTATTACTACCAAAATTAGTGACGGCAATATCCAATCGAGTGTCATTATTGAAATCGCCAACGGCAATAGAGTATGGAGCTGAATCACTACCAATTGGATATGTCAATTGATCGGAAAATGTGCCATTGCCATAGCCAAAAAAGACACCTATGCTGCCATTGCCCTTATTGACCACGGCAATATCGAGCTGCCCATCATTATCGAAATCACCAACTGTTACCCAATGTGGATGAGAATCATATCCAGTTGAAAGATTTCTAGGACTTGAAAATTTACCATGTTCAGATCCAAGTAGTATCATCACATTGTTAGCACCTTGATTGGCGATAGTAATATCGGCCAGCTGTCATTATTGAAGTGTCCGACTGCGATGCATGTTGGGTGAAACAACCCATTTGAATACGGTTGCATGGCTAAAAAATCGTCACCGGCATGCCCGAACAACACACCTACATCCCCAAAGTCACTATCAATCACGATTATATCCATACGACCGTTGTTATCGAAATCACCAAAAGCAACCGAGAATGGTAGAAATTTTTCGATCACATACGTCCTCTGACTGAAAAAGATTCCATCTTCATGTCCGAAAAGAATACCTACACTGTGCGTATTCATATTAGCAATGATAATATCGGCTCGACCATCACCATTTAAATCACCAGTGGCAAGCGAGTTTGGAAACGAACCGATGCCAGTCAGATAGATCGATGGAGGAGAAAATTTCCCATTTCCATATCCAAAAAAGATCTGTATACTGTCACTGACTTGATTGGCCACGGCAATATCGAGCCGACTATCGTTATTGAAATCATCTACAGCAATCGAAATTGGCATCGAATTGTCACTCATTAAATGTAGCCATGAACTGGAAAAATTGCCATTGCCATATCCTAGAAGAACTTCGATATCACCACCATAGTTTGCGACAGCGATATCAAGTATAGTGTCGTTGTTGAAATCGCCGGTGGCAATTGACCAAAGTGTTTTATCCTTGCCAACAGGATACTCCATTTGCTCTGAAAAATTGCCATCACCATATCCTAGAAAAATACCTATAGTGCTCGTGTTAGCATTGGTGATAGCGATATCAAGTAGCGTATCATTGTTGAAATAACCAATGGCGATCGATGTTGGCAGAGAAGAAAGATTAGTGTTACACGTCCATCTATAGATGAAAGTGCCATTACCAAGCCCAAGAAAAATACCTACGTTATCAGTATTTTGATTAACAACTGCGATGTCTAGATTTTTATCGAGATTGAAATCACCAATGGTAATAAAGATCGGATTAGAATCAGGGCCAGTTTCACACGGATATGGACTAGAAAAGGTACCGTTACCATATCCAAGAAAGACATTTATGTTTTTTATTTCGCCATTGACGATGGCAAAATCAAGATGATTGTCGCTGTTGAAATCACCTACAGCAACTGACCTTGCACCTAAAACATCATTACTTGTATATACTATTTTTGTATCAAAAGAGCCAGGATCAAATTTCAGGAAGACAAGCACGTTGTCAGTACCATTATTGGCAACGACGATGTCTAGTTTCGCGTCATTGTTAAAATCTGCAAGGGCGATCGACACCGGGGTAGAGTTAGTTCCAGTGGAATACGTTGTTGGAATAGTAAAAGTACCATTTTCGTTGCCATAGAGTATGCCAATACTATTCGCACCAGAATTGACAACGACGATATCATATTGGTTATCACCATTTAAATCATCTATGGCCACGTCAGTGGGATATGAAGAAGGACCAGTTGGATATATACGTTGTGTAGAAAATGTTCCGTCTTCACGTCCAATTAGTACACCTACGCTATTCATACCATAATTGGCCACAGCTATATCTAATCGAGTGTCATGATTGAAATCTCCAGTAACTAAGCGGTTCTGATGATATAATGAACCAGTTAAAATCGAGGGTAATTGAGTGAAGTTTGAAAGATGAATGCCAAGAAATAAAGAGATCTCACCAGTGTTGGAATTGCCGAGCACAATATCAGCACGACTGTCGTTGTTAAAATAACCAGCGGCCAACGAAATTGGACTTATTTCCGTTGCGAATGCGTATATTTGTTCAGTTGAAAATGTGCCATTACCGTAACCAAGCAAGACAACTATATCGTTATTGAACTCATGAGTAACGGCAATATCCAGTCGTCCATCATTGTTGAAATCAGCAGTTATCACAGCCGTTGGTTTCATACTAATACCAGTTGAAAAAAACGATCGTCTTGCAAATTTACGATTGCCCAATCCCAGGAATACACATAAATTTCTGCCACCTTCACTTACGACGATAATATCCAGCCAGCTGTCGTTGTTAAAATTACCAACGGTAAGTGAACCTGGCTGGGTGGCACTGCCCATCAAAAGAACCTGCGTGTCGGAAAAATTATTATTGCGATATTCAAAATAAATATTTATGTCACCCACATATTGCAGACTGACGACAATATCAGCTATACCGTCGGCATCAAAATCACCGACGGCAATCGAAATGGGATGTGAATTATCGCCAGTTTTCCATCTTATTTCATTCGAAAAAGTGCCATTTCCACATCCAAACGCAATAGCGAATGCATTACTGTTAGGATAAGCGATGGCAATATCTGATACAAAATCCTTGTTAAAATCGCTGACGGCGACCGAACCAGGGGCCCAATCATAACCGGTAAAGTACATGATTTGTTTTGAGAAAATACCATTTCCAAGCCCGAAAAAAACGCCTATGCTCCATGTCCAATAATAAGCAACAACAATATCTAGCATGCTATCCATATTAATATCACCCATAGCGATCGACATTAGACTTGTGTCAATGCCAATGGAATTGCTTACTTGTCTCGAAAAATTGCCATTCCCATCTCCAAAAAAGACATATGCGCTTGAATTACTTGAATTGATAGCAGTAATATCCAATCGATAGTCGTTGTTGAAATCACCAATGGCGATCGATATTTGACCTGAATCATCGTAAATCGGATACGTTATTGGACTTAAAAAAGAGCCATTATCTTGTCCAAGAAAAACACCTATATTATTGGTGCCATACTTTGCAACGGCGATATCGGATACATTGTCATTGTTAAAATCACCAACGACGATCGAATTTGGGCTGGAACCGTTTCCTGTTGAATACACCTTTTGATTTTTAAAAGTGCCATTGCCAAGTCCAAAAAACACACCTATATTATTGGTGTTATCATTTGCAACGGCGATATCGAGCGCAGTATCGTTGTTAAAGTCACTGACGACAATCGAGCTTGGACTTGAACCGTTACCTGTGGAATACGTCTTTTGACTTGAAAAAGTGCCATTATTAAGTCCGAGAAAAACACCTATATTACTGCTGTTATAATTTGCAACAGCTATATCGAGAACATTGTCATTGTTAAAATCACCGACGACGATCGATTTTGGACTTGAACCATTGTCTGTTGAATATACCATTTGATTTGAAAAAGTGCCATTGCCAAGCCCAAGGAAAACACCTATATTATTGGTATTATAATTTGCAACAGCTATATCGAGAACATTGTCGTTGTTAAAATCACCAACGATAATCGATTTTGGACTCGAACCATTGCCTGTTGAGTACGTCTTTTGATTCGAAAAAGTACCATTACCAAGTCCAAGAAGAACACCTATATTATTGGTGTTATCATTTGCAACAGCGATATCGAGAACTTTGTCGTTGTTAAAATCACCAACGATGATCGATTTTGGACTCGAACCATTGCCTGTTGAGTACGTCTTTTGATTTGAAAAAGTACCATTACCAAGTCCAAGAAGAACACCTATATTATTTGTGACACTATTGACAACAACTATATCAAGTACATTATCGTTGTTAAAGTCACTAACGGTTGCCGAATACGGGCTTAAAGCACCGTCATTTGAAAAAGTCGTTTGACTTATAAAACTCGGTTGACGATATCCTTGAAGAACATTCACTACGTTGGTGTCGTTACTAGTCGCGGCGATATCTAATATGCCGTCGTTGTTAAAATCACCACTAACGATCGAATACGGATTCGATTTGTAGCCTGTAGAAAAATTTTTTAAATCTGTAAGAGTACCATTTTTCTCTCCAAAAAATACTCCTACATCAACAGTGCCATATTTGGCAACAGCAATATCCAGTTGATTATCATGATTGAAATCACCTATAACAATGGATTGTGGCTTGGAACCATCGCCAGTTTTATAAAATTTTGGCTGTGAAAAAGTACCATTCCCATATCCGAAAAAAAGACATATACTGTCGGCATTAGAATTGGCGACGATGATATCCATTTTGGTGTCACTATTGAAATCAGCAGTGGCTATAGAGGATGGGTGAGAATCAATACCAGTTGAAAACGTTTTTTGAATATCAAACGATCCATTTCCACGTCCAAAAAATACACTGACAATGTTCGTACCACTGTTAGCCACAGCTATATCAAGTTTACTATCGTTGTTAAAATCACAAATAGCGAGTGAAATTGGAAAAGAATCGTATCCCGTGATGAAAGTTGTTTGATTTCTAAAAGATCCGTTGTTATATCCAAGAAGAACACCTATACTGTTAGTGCCATAATTAGTGATGATGATATCAACTTGTTTGTCGTTGTTGACATCGCCAACAACGATAAATTGTGGACGAGAAGAACCTGTAGAAAATGTTGTTTGCTTCGAAAAAGTCCCATCACCTTTTCCGAGAAAGATGCCTATATTGTTTGTACCACTATTAGCCACAGCAATATCAAGTTTACTATCGTTGTTAAAATCACCGAGTGCGACAGCGTAAGGTGCAGAATAAGGATCAGTTGAATATGTCACTTGATCATTAAAAGTGCCATTGCCATGTCCAAGAAAAATACCTATGTTGTGAGTGCCATAATTGGCGACTGCAATATCCAACGAAGTATCATTGTTAAAATTACCGACGGCGATGTAGTGTGAATGTGAATTACCAAGGTTTAAATCTCGTACCGTTGATTGCAAGACGAATGAACAATTTCGACCTAGAGAAGATGTGAGAAATAAAATTGAGTCCTCCATTGAAGTGAATTTTTTTTGTTGTATGCCATCAGACCGTGATTATCTAAATAAACTCTCTTGAATATTAAGAAATTCATCTAGGCAGATATCTATGTTAAGAATAACTTCATATGACCATTATCCGTAATCGGAAAATGCTGACAAATCATATAGTAACGTGGCAAAAGTAGATAACTGATACAAGCGTATTGCCTTTAGTCATAAGCTCAAGTTTTACATTAGCATAACTACATTTTTTCGAGTAATCTGATAATACGACTTAATGAAAATCTTACAGAATACTTCATATGCCGTGTCTAAATGGAATCTATGATTTATTAAAACTGTTGAATTAATTCAACCTCCAGCAAACAGTAATTGAAATTTTATGAACAAACAAGTGGTGGGGCATCCTGTCAATTGCCACGCCCATATGTCGTCTCCACATTGCAATTTTTACTACACTGTAAAAAAAAGGGTAGAAGAATAAACCCTCCAAAAAGGTTTATTAGCCTCATAAACTCTTTCATAAACCCTTTTTGGCTGATAAACCCTTTCATATACCCTTTTAGTTCATAAACCCTGGAAAGGGTTTGCTATACGTTGCACTTTCATAAACCCTTTGGAGAAGGGTTTATTAATGTACCCTTTAGAAAAACCGTAGAATAAAAAACCCATCTCCGAAGGGTTTATGAAGGTAATAAACCTTTTAAAGGTATATGATTGCTCATATACCTTAAAGGGTTTATGAAAGTGCAACGTATAACAAACCCTTTCCAGGGTTTATGGACTAAAAGAGTATATGAAAGGGTTTATCAGCCAAAAAGGGTTTATGAAAAGGTTTATGAGGCTAATAAACCCTTTTGAAGGGTTTATTCTTCTACCCTTTTTTTTACATTGATTGAACTACTTCTGCTACTTTGATCGCTGATATATAGCAACACAATATATAGAATTGTATTTGAACTGTGTATCGTTTATTGGTCTAAAACTGTTTTGACTTTTGGCCCAACTGCTTCGCAAGGTATATTAAAAGAAACCTCATGCTGGAACCGACTGCAAAACGATAAATTGATCTGATTCGGAACTAGATTTAAGTTATGCGTGAAATCATGAGAAAATTGACAAAGAACTGGGGAAGTTTGTGTTTTTGAATATCAGGTTTAAAAAAAATATTCACTAGAAATAAAATGGATTGAGAGCACGCAGAAGATATTTAAAATGATGAGCGCTTTGGATCAAATAACGAGAACATTTTCTGTTTTGAGTATGTTTTTTACTCAGTACGACTATAGAAGATGTGAAATCTTTGTTTTTATAGTCAAAAAACAGGTTTAATGGATGAGATTTTCAGTCGGTGAAATACCAGTTTAATTTATTATCTGTTTGTCGGACCGCTTTCAATTTTCATCAAAACTCACAATTTCGATGATTTTTCAATCACTGATGATTCTTCATCATACAAACAGTATACATAAGCAATCCATCTCCTACACTTCCATTTTCTCTCCTTGTCGTGCTCAATATTTCTATGCTACCTAAATCAATAAAACTACTATCGCCGCCAAATTAAAATGAACGCGGATATTTTTTGAATATCTCGAGAACGGAAATAGCT
>JAJEKB010020553.1:27485-39227 GCA_022393335.1 Macrotrachela quadricornifera | reverse complement strand
AGAATTCCGGTCATATACATATGACTGAGGAATCTCGATCATATACACATGACTCAGGAATCTCGATCATATACATATGACTCAGGAATCTCGATCATATACAAATGAATCAGGGATTCCTTGACTCATGAGTTATCATGGCTGAAGGCCATGACAATAATGAATATAATCGATACTATATTAGAATTCGAACTATTTTGGGAATAGCTCCAAAGACAATCCACGAGGAACTAGCAACAGCTTTAGGACCTGATGCTCCAGCATATCGAACAGTTGCAAAGTGGGCCGAACGTTTCCGTAAAGGAAGAGAAGATGTCAATGATGATCCTCGATCCGGTCGTCCAGTTTCCGAACTTACAGATGAAAATATTGAACTGGTACGACAGGTTATTAGCAATGATCCACATTCAACTTATGATGATATTATAGCTGAGACATTTCTCTCTCACGATACAATCGAACGAATTATCCACGATCATCTCAAGATGAGAAAAGTTACATCACGTTGGATCCCCCATCAACTAACTGCTGAACAAAAGGAAGAGCGAGTTAAACTTTGTCGTGAAAATCTTGCCAAATTTCGTGCTGGTTCTTGGCGATTATGTGACATTATTACAGACGATGAGACATGAATTTACCACAGACAAATTGGTCGCAAGTCAACAAATGCTAGCTGGATTGCCGAAGGTCAATCACCAGCAACTATAGTTCGTCGAGGCAGATTTTAACCAAAAAATTTATTCTGTATATTCTTTAAATCAAATAGTCGTGTTCTTCTACATGCTGTTGATAAAGGCGAGACTATTGATCATACTTATTATATTGAAAATTGTCTCAAGTCCATTGTTAAGGAAATATGGAAACAAAGAAGGTCAAATGGTACAAAAGGTATAAAACTGCTTTATGATAATGCTGGACTCAATCGTCATTCAGATGTTATTAACTATTTAACAGAAGAAGGTATCAATATAATGCCGCATCCACCATATTCACCTGACCTTTCACCATGTGATTATTGGTTAAACGATTATATCCAGAACCGTTTAACTGATCAACCAGATGAAAAATCTTTGGCTCGCGCGGTTTCCAAGATAGTAAAAAAAATTCAGAAGAAGAGCTTAAAAAAACCTTTGACAAATTGTTGGAAAGAATGGAACTTTGTATAAATAATCATGGTGACTACTTTGAACATTTAATGAAATAAAATTAGAACTTTCTCTTTATCTTCATATTTTTTTCTATTGATGCACGAACTTTTGGTCATACCTAAGTAAATTCATTCATTTCTCATTTTTTATAAATAATCACAGAGACTGTTACCTATGATTTTCTCTGATAGTCTCAATATATCTTACTGGGTAGATGTGTATCAGATTTTATTGTCAGACCCTCGCAAGAAAGTCCTACTTATAATGACACTGTTACTATATATGAGCAATTACTAGGTTAGCTAAATGCGTTAAATGATCCCGCGTCATTCATAGACTACAACCTCAGAAAAAAAATCTGATTAGGAGACGCAAACCTTGAAGATGCGGCATCTCTCTCAGATATCTCACCTGAGATACGGCATTTCTCCCATAGATCGCATCCGAGATGTGGCATCTCTCTTAGAGATCTGATCAGAGATACGGCATGTTTAGTATAGGGAATGGCTATATTAGCTGTGTTTAATATAAGTAGGGTGAAAATGCTTGGTTGGATAAGATCTTCCAGGAGATCTCTAAGATCTCCGATTTCTCGGATCTGTGACACTGCTGCTGGTTCGAATTCAGTTCGGTATTAATTCACTTTTAAAAAAGCAGTTCGAATTCGATTCAGTTCGACTTTATTTTTTAAAAAATGGTTCGAGTTCAGCCAGGCTTGGTTCATTGTAAAAAAAAGGAATATTACCGAACCTCCCAAAAAGGTTTCGTAGGTATCTAAAAGCTTCCAAATGCGTCCCAAAGCTTAAATAAATGATTGTTAAAATCTAAAAAACCTTGAAAGGATCGGGGCGCGGATACACCGTCCGAACCATCTCCTACGAAACCTTTTTAAGTACCCTACCACAAAAATAGTTTTCGTAAGAAAATACGAAACCTTTATAGTTTCCCACTAAATCGTATGGTTTCGTATTTTCTTACAAAACTTTTTTTTGTTCTAGAGAACTTAAAAAGGTTTTGTACGAGATGGTTCGGACGGTGTACCCGCGCCCCAATCCTTTTAAGATTTTGCAGATTTTAACAATCTTTTATTTAAGCTTTGGGACGCATTTCGAAGCTTTTAGACACTTACGAAACCTTTTTGAAGAGTTCGGTAATGTTCTTTTTTTTTACAGTGTTCGTCTTTGTTTTCTAAAAGTTGGTTTGAATTCGGTGAGAATCGAATACATCTCACAAAAATCAGTTCGAGTTCGGTTCGGATTGTGTGGAACTGAGCCGAAGCATTACAGTTCGGTTTGGAATGGTATGCTTTCGATATATAGCGTTTATGCTACTAAAATAAAGGATGAGAGGATTTTTGCCTGTAACCCATGCAAAAAAAATTAACAGAAAAATGACATGTTTTTTGATTAAAATCGATTAAAAATGGGTAAAAGAAATCCATTATAATCAATTAAAAGTTGGTAAAAAAAGCACTTAAAATCAATATTTTGTGACCAGTTTTAATCGATTATAATCAAAAATAGATGAAATAATCGACGAAAAACCAGCTTTTTAGATTATTTGATTAAAAATCGGTTAAAAGCGTATGATTTTAATTGGTTTTTAATCATTTTTTAATCGATTTTTATCTGCCTTTTCTCGTCATTTTTTTACATAGGAAGAACACGTAGTAAGAACTCCGAGGATTAGAGCCGTCTTGCAAAGTCCATTTGCGCAAGAGAATTTCAAAACGACAAGTTACCTTTGTATCATTAGTTTGTCTGTATGTTGCTGTTTTCTCGTTCGTTCAAAAGAACAATTATACAATTGAAATTGGTGCTATAGTTTTTCACTGAAAAACGATCATTAACAGAAACAAGGTGCGATGAATATTATATGCTACGAACAGTGTGGTGAAAGAGATATTTATTGTCAACTTATATTCAAAGGCAACTGAAGATTGCAAATAGTGATTTTTTTAATTGATTTTTGCTATCGTGATCACTCATTCGTAATAACGAGAGAAAAACATATTGGTCGAAGTTGCTTTGGCCTAATTAAAAAAATAAGCTAGCAACCGAATAGGCAATCCTATACCCAACTACGTTTTTCATTCGGTTCGTCAATAATTATAACTTATAATTAAGTTTGAGAGCAGAGAAAAAGCGTACAATTTATTTTCTTTTCATCTTGATCATAAAATAAGCGTACAATGCAATCAAATACTCATTATGAAATGTTTCAAAGCAATATTTATCATAAGAGCCATAAGAACACAGTAGAACTGAAGTCAACATGTCTGAATTACTTGTATATATCGACACTTTGATAACGAAATCATCCATTCGCAATCAAGAAAATAATTTAAAAAAACATGGCGATTTTTTATAGACGTCTATGGGTGAGTATATTTGTGTTTAAGAGTTTTTTGTCAAAGGAACAAATATTCACGGCAGATTTTTCAGGAAAAAAAGCTAAAAGAACATCTTTTGGAGCATTTTTTCTTTAAAAATAGATTCTAATAAAAACATTGTGTCAAAAAACTGTTCTGTAGAAAATCTTTTACAGAAAATACTTCTTGCGGGATTTCTGCTGAGGATTCTAATGAGCCTCTCAAAAAGAATGTATGCATACACTATGTTCTTTAGCACAGCATCTTTGCATGCATTTTCCTTTTCAGACCAAAGTCTTTAAGGCTCCCCCCCCCCCTCAAAACTCAATCTCAGTCCAGGTACATACAAATGGGCTGAAATTTGGAACATATGTTGGGGCTGTAGTGAGGAGGCTGTGATAAAATTTTCGGCTCGATATCCTGACATTTGACGGAAATATAAGTAAAACAAGGATCAAAAGTAGGTCATCTTATCTCTAAAAATTCTCCATGGCCCTTCATTATATATACAATTTTTTTTTTGAAAGCTTGTCTCTGGGGCTAGCCTACCTCGTGGCCCTTTTTTTTAAATTCGCCCTTCTAAGCGAAAAAAACGGATGAAAACTTCCATGACTCGAAAAACCCCGAAAAAATAGTGCTTTTTCCGGAGAGATGTGCTCTTATATGATAATAAAAGGCTTATTTTGAAAAAAGGGCCACGAGTAGTGGCGGTGCCAAGGATGGTCTGGGGTGGGCTGAGCCCACCCTGAAATTTTTTTTCAGATTTTAGAAAAAACAATAATATTTTATCTGAGTAATGTTGCAACATACTACAGCTAGTTCACCATTAAGATCAGAGATGTCAGGGATGAAAATTCGGAAATATCGGAATTTATTTTCTGAAATCCGGAGAAAAATCCGGAAAGATTTTTGACAAATCGTTTTAACCTCCTAAAGTACGTTTTTGAATTAGATTATCAATAACATAATTTTTTAATCTTCAGAAAATTTCTTTCGTTGAGACCAAAGAGGAAAAGCGTCAAAGTATACCAGCTCAGAGAGTATAACGCTGCAAACTATACATTTCGATTTTAACTAATACACTAGTTTTTGATATCATTTTTTTCGTTAGAATAAGTTTTAACAGCTCTAATTTTAACAAGAAACAATCATAAGCTTGTATACTAGATATAGACGAGTTTAAACAGGCTTTTTAATTCAGCTGCATTGGGTTTTTGAATTCTATTAACATGCGGTTTTATCTACCACTGTATGAATGCTCATTTGGCAAATGACAGACGAAGTAGAGAATAATACGCAAGGATGAAAGAAAATAATATATTTTTCGGAATGAATGACACAAGAAAAACTTTAAAGTCTTCCAGATTTTCAATATCTTTTGTGGAATACATTCGCAAAATACTGTTATAGAAAATACCCGAAATCCAGAAGAAATCCGGTAGATAAATTCGCACGAAATCATAAGAACACCAGAATTTTATTATGTTATAGGATTATCTAAAACTTTTGAAAATAAATAATCAAGCTCTCTCTCTATATATATACATGTATATTGTTTATTTAATATAGAAAAGAAAATTTTTTGATGAACCTAAGAGTTGAAAACAGCTTAGACTACCATTTTTCGTGTGTAAAGATTCAATAATGCTGAGCCCACCCTAGTCTAAATTCCTAGCGCCGCCGCTAGCCACGAGGTAGTCTAGCCCTATAGACAAGCTTTCAAACAAACAAAAATATTTGGCTTCATATTGTACTGGGGGAGAATAGCGTTGGAGATACTCCGTTGAACCCACGTTCTGAGAAAAAAATGAAAAAGATTTTTCGTTTTTTAAAAAAAAAGCCTGTTTTTCAAGTAGTACATCGCGAAAATCATCAAAATCTTAGTAAAAACGAGGCGCCAAAAGGAAATTCGTACTGTTTCTGAAAGTTCTGAAGATGGACTATCTTCCCATGCATTCATCTCAATTTCGAAATTTCTGACGAAAATTGACTTTTCGGAGGGAGGGGCCTTAAAATGTACAAGAACTGCAAAGCTTGTACTTAACCATACATTGAACCATAATTAAAAATTCATATCTGACAGATCCAGTTAAATCGTGGCTATTGTAGGTCCCTGATGTAGCTATTTTTTCGAATTATTGTAGAGCTCAATAAATTGAGTAGCTGCTACAGATTTCATCGAAATTTCCTGAATTCTTGAAGCGTAATATTCGAAGTATGAATGAATCGTTTCAAAGGCAATCTCTTTTACTTATTTTTCTCGCTTCTTTACAAAGTAAATGACTTCTATATTTCGACTCTACGAAGTTTTGACTTTTAGTTTTTTCTAAACATAATGATCAATAATATTTTCTACCACTTACAAAATTTTAGAACTTTTCATGAAATGATTGAGACACTGCACGTTCCTAAAACAGATATATTTTAGATTGTTATCTAGAAGTTATGAAATGTCAGTAGTGCACATTTTAAGGGACAACAATGAAAGTGTCACAAATTTTTATCACTGAGAAAGCTGGTAGAGTCCGATCTGGGTTGCAATAAGTGGACTCACGTTGAACTTCACATAAAATAAACAACAATTCTATATGTGATAATATTATCGTTGTTCTAAACACTGAGAGAGCTCGTATCAGCTAACCAAAAAGATGGTTAAGAGAGGATCCATGAGAAAACCGACCACCGTCGGCACCTGTCAAAATTTATTATTTCTCTTTGTATGTTAGATCGATAGAGCATACAGTCAAGTGGGAGAATTCGAATCAAATTTTGAAAAATTCATCTTATATTTCTTCGTTCTCCTTTTTTTTACATTGTGTAGACGAAATTTTTATGATAGAAGTAGATTGAGGTTTTCTCTATCACATGATGAAAGAATCTCCAGAAAATCATGTACTGTAAAAAAATATGAAAAATACTAAAAACAATATCGAGGTGATCTGAATTATCCCACATGGGGTAACTTGGATCACCTAGGCAATATAGGTAGGGTAATTCGGATCAATACAGCAAAAATATATGTAATATTTTTTCCCAACTCATAACTCATTTTCTAGCTATCCTCGAAAAATGACTTAATATACCATTCGATAGCCAAAAGTGTCTACTATGGAACCTGAAAATATTTCGATGATTCAATAAAACATTTATGATGAAATATTCGCTACAGTGACACCTTCCTCCATCACTTTTTAATAGCTAAAAATGAATATAGGGTAATTCAGATCATTTAAGCAATTTTGCCCGGGGTAATTCGAATCACTCCAGCTATTTTAGCATAGATATCATTTATGAAACTTTTGTTGTCTTTACAATACATTATCGACAAGTACCTCTGGAATAAAAGTTATTTGTCTCTTTTTCTCTATCGTGTCATATAATGTAATAAAATATTCAACGTGACTGAGCAAGAATTTTTTTTAATTTCGAAATGATATAAAAACAAATAGTACGTTCAACGACATATACCTACAACATTTCTAATATATTTTCCAAGTTATAATACATGTCAGAAAAAATAAGTTTGATGCTTCAGGTTCAAAAACGTCTGGGCTACAAAACTGTATAAAATAAAATAACCAATAAAGTGTGGTTCTAGGTTTTAACGTCAAATATAATCTTATGAAACATCATCAATTGATAAAAAGCCAAGTTTATTCAACTTATGACCTAATTAAATCGATAAATTATCACACAAATTATCACCATTTTTTGTTACATCGATATCGAAAACATTAGATTGTCACGTTGGTCGACATAACCAATAAGAATGTACAAATCTAATTCAACATAAAATCGAAAAGAGCCTACATTTTAATAATATCTACTGAATTACGAAAAAGAATAAGAAAAACGATTTATATAAAATAAACATGAATTATTTTGGCCTTCACTTATACAGGTGAAACAAAATGTTCGATGACATGTACGGCACACCATAGGAACGGTAGGTATTATTCGACGCCGAGAACAAATAATGGATGATTGTAAAGCACCTGGAACAGAATGAAATAAACTATGAGAAAAAGAGTTGTATGAATTATTATTGAATAAGAGATTGGTGGATAATGATCGATTTTGTGTTGCTTGATGAAAATATGGTTGGATTTTATTTGATTGTTATGAAACAGTTAAATTGGTTTGTGTTGGAACAAATGCAGCTGGTGATGCAAAAATTTGGTAAAAGAAGAATTAAGAAATATCATATTGTAATTAAATAAACATACTAGATTGTACAGGGTTCTGCATAACCTTTTGCTAGTGGGATACAGTTTTAACGACAAATGATATCAGCATTGAACTTCATACCAAATGAAAGCCCGTCAAAAACGGGATTCAGGAATATAACTTGTCATTCATAAGATGAAAATAAGCTATAGAATTAAAGCAAGTTTCATATGGTTGGACACCGACATGGGTGGGTAGTCAATCACAAAACATAAAGTTGTCAGAAATCTTTTTTGTCTATAAGGCTTGGGAGAGCTCTCTTTGCTGTTCATTTTGGAAAAAAAATTTATTTTAAATTTAGCCAATAAGTTACCGTGCTAAGGTCAAAATACTCAAAAATATCTTAACTATTTCAGACAGAGCATTTTGAAATTTTCAGTATTTTGATCCTAGCACCGTTATTTATTTATCAAATTTAAAATATTTTTTTTCCAAAATGAACAGCAAAGAGAGCTCTTCAAAGTCTGACAGGCAAGAAAGATTTTTGACAATATAATTTTTTTATGGTTAACTACCTATGAAAGTGTCTAACTACGAAAAGCCTACTTTAATTCTATAGCTCATTCTCATCTTATGAATGATGAGTTATACTCCGAAATCTTGTTTTTGACGGGTGTTCATTTTGTATAAAATTCAATGTTGATATCATTTGTCGTTGAAGCTGTATTCCCCTAGTAAACGGTTATGCACAACCCTGTACCAGTGAACTCCACATCTTCGTAAAACTTATTCAGATTTCTGTAGAATAGAATAATAAACTCTACAACTTTATGAGGTCAATTAAAATTCAATACCAGATTAATTTTACGACTAAGTACTTTTATACTTTGTTTTATTTTGTCTAAAGTCTAGTTCTGCCTAACATATATATTTTTTACATACATTTGCGTAAAAACAAACGTCAGGTACTATGTGTTTTCCAAATCATCATTCTATTAGAACAGATTACAGAATCGCTCCATCAAAAACGAATACGTTTTTTGCAAAATTATTTTTTTCTTCTCTTATATCGGTTGGCAAAGGATTAATAACATTAGAAAACCATTACTTTACATCCCTATGTAGTTTCAACATGATTACTTGATTTTTATATAGAAATTGATTCTAGATATATTCTGAATTTTGAAAGAACACTTTCAACGACTTCAAAACCATGACTAGTGGAATTCCATCGCATTCTAAAAGGTGAGTGTTGAGTATATTCAATGCTGTTATTTTTAGCCAATTGTATAGGTCTGCTGTTGTTTTTGCTGTCGCCTTATTGGTATTTGCCGCTATATCCATAACTATTCTTTCACTGATCCCAGTGTATTTACCAAGTCATGGTTCTGACATCAGCGCAACATTAACGAGCATTAGTTAGTATTCACTTTTTTTTTTTGTTATACATATGTGTGATCAATACTAGATAAATCACTTACTGCATTTAATGTCTCCTATCTGTACTCGCCTATGGCATCCAGAAAGCGTCAAGCCAATCGCCCTACCATCCCTAACGGCCAATGCCCAGAAGTATCTTATATTTTACAGTAATTGTTAATATATATAATACTATAGCTTAATAAAAATTGGCCACCACGTACCGTTACGTGTCCAAGTGTGAATTATGCAAGAGCAAACGGCAATCAGCAGAACGGTCGGCGACGACGCAAGTAGTTTTTATTTTTCACTCATTTCTATTAACCACGCATACCTATCGCTTTATATCTAGCATTGAATGCGATGCAACAACCAGTGGAGGTGATGCTTTCATCTTTCAAATCGAATTGCATTATCCACAAAGTTTACCATGTCAAACATCGGTTTGTCGTATCGACCTGTTCACGGAAATCCGTGATGCATTCGCAACTACCAAAGACGCCACTATCGAAACGAGCAATGGACAAACCCTAGATTTAGATCTTTGCAAACTTGACGATGATTACAGCGATGATAATTCAGAAGATTATATCATTGGTGAGTTAACTGTGTTCTTTTAATCATTCATCTAGCAAGAGTAAAAAAATTTTAGTTCAGACTAGAATTCAAATCAAACGCTCAGAAACGTATTCTGTATGAATTTACTGACACAGGCTTTCTGTTAGATTAATTCACTTTAGAGTAAGCAAATCGATTAAATAAACCTTCAGTTAAAATTTTCGATATCTTGCAAAATGAGACATTTTCCTCAACAAGTTTGGACTCATCGAAAGCAATCTCATTTTAATAAAAATATATTGAAATTTGATACAAAAATTTCTCCAAAATGTATGGTATCTTAAATTTTCATGTCTACGTTCAACTAGAAAAGTTAAAAGTTTTCTTTTTCATGAAAAACAAAATCTTCAACTTTTAGTGCTTTTTCAAAAAACAACAAAAGTAAAGTTCTTCATCGAGTTTTGATAAAAACTTTGGTACATACTTAAAATCCAATGCATGTGACCTGTATTTGACAGATTTTAAGAAACTCTTTTGAGTAAACCACTGTCAACTAAATTGATCAATCTGGATTAAATAAAATGCATATGAAAACCAAATATAATAATTGAAACAAAAATCAATATATTATAACTATCGATCTCTTGATGAATTTTCTTTGGTTGTTTTTGAACATTATACTTATTCAAGTCTAAGACAAAGAATAATGAGGTCATTTTTTGACCAAAGATATTTTCACGAAATAATTATATGAAAATAACAATTGCGATATAGACTGTGAACCCAGCGAAGTCATTTTTCTTGAAATCATTTTTGGATCCTGACCCATATACTTCCTCGAAATTTTGAAAAAAAATATTGAATTCTCAGTTTTCAAAACAGTAAGGAACATGAAGTCGGTTACAGTATTTACAAACCTTGGTAGTGCAAATCTCAGAAGAACATGCTGAAGTGTAAGATTAGCTCTACTCATATCAAAATTTAGATCCCAACCCAATTACCTTTACACTGCTCTCTCATAGACGCAAACATCAAAGATCAAAAAATATGTCTTTAGAGTGTACCTTGTGAAACTGTCACAATGAGGACGGATAAAAAACAAAATATCTTCAAATCTGTTTGCATGCGGTCGGATCACAGATGAAAGGTTAAATTTAAGAAGCACTAGATTATTTCAGAAGGTGCCACAAGCATGTTCAGTCTTCAAGTGTTTTCTAAATTCTAACCAATTTTTTGAATCTTTCCAGGACACTCGGAATTTTCTAAGCGACAATGCACAACCCCACCAAAAGAGGAATTTTTAATCTTCCATTTTTTTCCTAACAATTTTGAGCACATTTCGAAACGTACTCTAAACAGTATACTAGGATACACCAACAAGAGATTGTGACGATTTCAGATAGAAGAAGTGTTAGCGCAGATGGAATTATGCTTTATCTAGCTCCTTCACATCATCAATCGTATCGTTTACATACAGAAAACGTGTTTTTATATGGAAACAGGAAAGAAGATCGCAAGAAGAATAATTAGGCGAGAGAAGAGATATTACTGCATCGTCATAGAGATATAGTCATTTCGTATTGTTAAAAATAAAGTGAAAACTATGCAAATAACTTTTTGAACATCTTATCCTCCTCCCGATCTATGCAAAGCCAGCAATTTTATGAGCATCAGTTCTAAAAGATATTTAAAATGTAACGAAAAAGGTTTTGTCTTTCGAAAGTTGTCATAAACGTCGCATACAGTTACTTTGTTCATTATAATTGCTTCCTCATTTTCATATTTGTTTCTTTGAAATTATGCTGACCGTATTTCAGTATTAGAGAAACAAATCAATCGTTTGCTTGGTTTGGCTTTTATGTCCTAATGAGAATCTCCGCATATTTCCATAATGTAACTACAATATCGAATCTTTTTGATTTTATTCTGAGCATGAATTAGAGAATATATAGATGATTCAAGAAATTTTATTCGAGCATTCATCTACATCTTTCATTAAAAAAACTTTCAGAAGACGATACAACGACAACTGAGGAAGCAGAAGACCCCGACACAACAACAACTGAGGAAGCAGAAGAC
>JAJEKB010020553.1:0-27475 GCA_022393335.1 Macrotrachela quadricornifera | reverse complement strand
AGGAAGCAGAAGACCCCGACACAACAACAACTGAGGAAGCAGAAGACTCCGACACAACGACAACTGAGGAAGCAGAAGACCCCGACACAACGACAACTGAGGAAGCAGAAGACTCCGACACAACGACAACTGAGGAAGCAGAAGACCCAGACACAACGACAACTGAGGAAGCAGAAGTCACCAACACAACGGTAACTGAAGGAGCAGAAGATGCAACAACAGTATCCATCGTATGAAATAATGACACCCATCAAAACAGTACATAGTTCGTTAGATCTACAGACTGCTGACGACTGATAGTTAGAATTTTCTCACTTCTTTTAAAAGACGAGAAAGCGCCAGACTACTTTTCTCACCAAAAACCTTGGCAAACAAATCACAACCAGGTAACAAATTAGTTGTAGGATACAACATGAGCATGGTCATTTATTTTAGTTTGATGTCTACCTTTCTTAGATTCATATCTTATCGTCTCTTTCGATTGGTTTTCAAAAGAAAAATTGGCTTTAATATAAGGCAAATGTAAAGATTTGAATCGAGTTCATTATGCTAATCACAAACCTTGAATTACTCTTCGGTAAATAATTTTCAATTAGCTAGATGACGAAATTTTTCAGGTATTCATCATCAGAGCAAATCGATGCCAGAGACCTCTTCAGCTGCCACTGGTTTGACAGTACCTGAGAGTTTTGGAAACATATTCTAAGTAGGCAATTGAGTACTTTCTATCTGCTACTATAAAAGCATAGTAGTTGACAGATAAATCGCTTGTCTGAAACAAATTTTGAATAAAGTTTTAGATGAGTTGTGTTGTATCTTCATTGTTCTAGCGATATCTATTTATTGTTTGACAAGCAACGTTGCTTTTTAAAGTTCAAAAAAGAAAACTCATTTCTTTCACATTCTGTCTGAATATATTGTTCTCTATAGAAAAAAATGGACGATGTCTATAATATATCATAAAATATTAAATACTCATTTTTTTTAATTGTTGTTTAAAATTTTTGTATATTATATATCTGCTGTTTTTCAATTTTCATAATATTTTAAATCTGTCTATACGTCCAGATAAAACACTACAATATGACTCTTATTCACACTGCTCTTTTTCAAACCACAGATCGAAATAAATAAGAATATCTTTATTTACATTTAATTCGATTCGATTCGGCTGAGATAAGCCGAATCGAATCGTAAAACTTGTTCATATCTGTTTTCTATCTAAATTGAGATTCAAGGACCTTCATTTTCACTTCTTCCTTGAGACAAAATGCTCAAAAATATACGGAGATTCAGTAAGAACTAAATGGATAGATAGAAGCTAGCACAGTAAGGTTTCAATTAATTATTGCTTATCAGCGACAAGATCATTTTCCTTACATTCTTATATCAGTTTGTCCGAAAAGTCCGAGCAACTCATATATAGTAGTCACAAAAGATTGAGAACAACAGATTTTTTATTTTCTTTCCAGTACTATTGAGCCTCCAGCTTAAATTCAAATAGCAATATGAATAGCCCATAAAATATTCTATTAAATACTTCTCTATAACAAGTTTTTATGAATGAATTCTGATGGCAGTACTTCTGAAAACTCGAACGTGGTGGTTTTCAAGTTTCAGAAAACTTTTTTTGACGTTCTTTTCTAATAGAATCATCTTAAAGAACACAAAATTCTGAACAAAATAAGGGATCGTCACTTTTTCTGTGACCTTCTCTTAAAAAGCTACAATCGTTTCAAAAATGGAAAAGCACATTTTTTTTCTCTACTTGTAGATGTTTCCTTATCAGTTTCACTTTTTTTTCATTTTTGAAATGACTGCAGCTTTTTAAGAAAAGGTCGTAGAAAAAGTGACGATCCCTTATTTTGTTCAGAATTTTGTGTTCTTTAAGATGACTCTATTAGAAAAGAACGTCAAAAAAAGTTTTCTAAAATCTGAAAACTACCATATTCGAGTTTTCAGAGGTACTATCATCAGAATTCATTCATGAAAACGTGTTATAGACAATCATTTAATAGAACATTTTTCCTAGGGGAAATCTTTGATACATCTGTGGGAGATCTTCAGCAAATCAAATAAGGATCTTGCATGGATATGCCATTTTTTCCTAAAAAAACGCTTGAACTCTGAAAGAAGCGTGTAGCCACGGTTCTCTAGGATCGTTTCAGGATTCATATCAAGAACATAAAAGAAACTGTTCAGGATAGTATAAAAGTCTTTAAAAAATTCTTTCGGTATTCATAAATTTCATAACAAAAAAAGGTTTTTTTGAATTTGTTCCAGATTTTATATTACATAATATATCAGCTTCTTTCCAAGGTCACCGATGTTCTTCTACATCTTAATGCATAAGACTTAATTAGTGTTTATATAAGATTAGAACTTACCAGTATCTTCCGATCTTTGGGTCAAGATTGTTGCGGGATGATCTAAACAGAACAGAATAAATGTGAACACATACAGTTTTGAACTCTAGATTTTCAGGTCAAGAACTGAATAGCTAACCTAACTGGACTGTGTTCATGTTTTGAAGTTAAGCTGTAAGTGAATTTTATGTTTCCTTTTGTTTTTATTTATTTGTTTCTCACATACTCATCGAATTATTTGTATTTTTCTATTTTAAATTTTTGTTTAATTATGCTTATAGACAAAATGACCAATTTGTGAGACTCATAAACTTACCACCAGAAGGAGTAGTGAAAACAATTACGAAAACCAATTCCGGAAAACCTGTGTCTGAGTAACTCGAATTTCAATTAAGGAATAAAATCAGAAAAATATCGAAAACAGCAATATGAGATTCAGTCAAACCCAGAAAATCTCTTCAAGTTCCCGGCAGAAGTTTTATCGTATATCCAATGATGAACTTAAAATAATCCTAACAAAATTTTGACTTGATATTCCACCTTAGTGTAACAGAATTTGTAGGGAGGAAAAAATACACATCTGTCAAGGATCTTCACTTTTGCAGTCGAAGCAAACCTTAAATAAGATCGAGGCACGATCTTGACTGAATTTTTTTGATATGTTGTGAAGAACTTGATAATGTTTAGTATGATCTATTTTTTAACCACGATAATAGAGTTGAAAAAACTTGCACAGGATCGTGAAAATCCTTTTCAAAAGGCTCTCGAATTCGAAATAAGTAGGAAAGGATACAAAGTCCAAATTGTAACTTGACGGGATCCTTGTCTGACCTAACTACAGATCTTAACAAGGACATCTTTAAGATATCCTAAGGAAAACTTGATATACTCTAAAACAATTCTTTCTACTATCTTCTCCAAGATCTTGTACAGATAATCAATAACTTTTTATATATAATCCTACATTCTTATCTAACCAATAGATCTTAGCAGTATCTTTAAGAAATCTTGAACAGGATTCTGTTTCATCTTGCATTATCTTCACATCGAGAACTCATAGAATTTAAATTGAAGATCCCATCAGATCCTTCCAAGATCTCTTAAAAAAATATTGGTTTAGACATAGAATCCGGCATTGTACCGTTTTAATGTCAAGTGTTTTGAAGATCTTTTATGGATTCCTCACGAAATCTAATGAAAAACTTACTGGAATCTCTTTTTGTCGTTTATCAAGATTGGGAAAGGATTGTCTATGAACCTTGTTAGAATCCTGTTGACGAATTTAGAATATAAGTCAAATGAAAACTTAAAATAATTCTAAAAGAGTCTTGTTATTTTCTTTCCAAGATCCTGATAATAATCAGTATCTCACTGTTAGATTTTAAGATATTTTTGTCTGATAAGATTCTGCAGAAGATTAGAAAAGACTCTTATAACAATATCAACTAAGAAATAGACCAAGATCTTGGATGAAGCTTGATAGAATTTTTCTATGAATATCTTTATGTGATATCCGTGTTTTTTTGTCCAGATCCTTCTTTGATCGATTTTCATTTCCTACAAAAATCTTCAAGTAAAGTTTTCGAATGAATCTAATCAAAAGCCTGAAGAAATCTTGCTGTAATATCTTCTTCTTATTCTTGTTAAGCTTCTGAACAGAATCGTGAGTGAATCTAGCCGGGATTCTAATTCATCAATTCACAAAATAATCTGAACAGAAACCTGAAGAAATCCTGATCAAGAGCTTGTTTGGCTTTGGAATATCCTGGAACATGGAAAATACAAGGATTCGAAATACGGTCCTATATGAGACTTGACAGGATCTTATGATAAGGAAAACGTAAGAAATTGAGACAGGATCCTTGAACATCCTAGCAGGAATTTTCAAGGAATGTCCAGGATTAAGACTAGGGTTATCGGCTATTCATATTACTATTCGAATTTAAGCTAGAAGCTCAATAGTAATGGAAAGAAAATAGAAAAACTGTTGTTCTCAAACTTTAGTGCCTACTATATATTAGTTGCGCGAACTTTCTGGACAACCTAATACGTTGGCCTAGATAGAGATTTGTACGTAAACGAGCCCGACATTCCAAGATTCTCTGCGATACAGCAAAGAAATTCCTAATGTCTGAAAAATTGCACTGCGAATAAGAGTCACATTGCAGTATTCTGTCTACGGACATGAAAAGCTTTAAAGCACTGAAAAAATTGAAGATAAACACATGAAGAATATATAAAAATTTTAGAAGACGATCAAAAACCGAATTTTTTTTAAACTATATTATTGAAGAATTGTGTCAATTCATAAACAGTTTAAAAATATCTAAAATATTTTTTTCACGCTTTAATAAAAAAAATCTAGAATTTTTATTTTGTATTCAAATAAGGGTAATTTTTTCTTACCTTATCGAAGGAGAGGCGAACTACATCTCTGAAAAAAATATAGATGCCATATTAAAGTAAATGTCTATGCTCCTGTCATTGCCTATAAATATTTTCACTCTTTGTGTTTTTTTCGCAATACGTTTTTGGTGAAGTAAGTAATCTTATCGTCTTCATCTCTTAAAACTAAGTTTATTGTGATTTTCTACTTTACTTGTTTTCTTCACTTGTATTCATTTTTTCTCGTGCTTAAGTTTATTCTTTTTCATTTGTATGACATTTCGTATCTCTATACAAGTGACGCATCCTACAGTTGACTTTCTGATCTTCGATTTCGCCGCATTTTTCTTTTCAAATTATATTGACATAAGTTGTCTTCTCTACCGATTTTATACTAACATTTATATGTTTTTATCTTTCTACTACTCAGTTTCAACTTTTTTGTTGCTTTTCTAGCGTGATATCTCTGTAATTTTCAATAATGATAAATAATCTTTTATACCACGTAATTTAGTTTTATCGAAAAGGACATAGCAAAGTGAAGGAAAGAAGAAATAAAGGATCACTTTCCATCCTTACAATGGATGAGTTTACATCCTAACTCAACAACATGGAACATATCCGGGTCAAACTAGCAAATGTGAAACATGACATGCGAATCGTGTATCTGAACTGAAGTACTCGAATATCGATGTATTTCCAGTTTAAACATAAGAATGAAAAAACACAACAACTATTAATATTCAACTTTTTTCTCATAATTTATTAGTTTTCAGACGGTAAATTTCCAGTACTTCGAAGAAAGTTATCAATCCCATTAGAACCATAGTGCTGTCTGTTCAAATATATAATAGCTGTGAGTTTTGTTCAAATAACTCAAGAGCGGAGAGAGTTATGGAGCTGTGATTTTTCACTATTACATAAGTTAATGAGCAATCTATATATTCATCAAGACATACTAAAAATTCTTGCATCTTTACAAAATAACTCAAAGTTGACCTCTCTAGCTATTATGGTTAAAAAATGACACACATTTTCTTGAAATTCATGAAAACGGTTTTGCTCAACAGGAAAACTTGGGAGTTTACATAATAAAACGAATTGTTAATCATAATTTCATTTGCGGAATTTGTTACTCTGAATCGGGAATAACTTTCGTAATTACAGCTAAACTGTTAGACCATAAAAAAGGAGCCTAAATTCAAAATATATGATTCAAAAGCAGGAAAAAAACGAAAATACAATTTAATAAGAATGTATTGCAAAACAGCACTTATATATATATACCCCTGAACCGCAAAAGTTAGCCACTATATTTGACCTCTTTTGATAGTCGAAGAGAGCTTTTCAAAAAAAAGTAAGTATACCATTGGATAGGGCATGAACTTGTCTACTAGCCTATGTAATTGTATTTTGATTTATGCTTGAACATTATGAAAATAAATTGAGTATAATAACGGTACTTCGTTGAGCTTATTTTCACGACTACATCAGACACAGCAAAAAACATTCTAAATTGAACTCTGAATCGGTTCCCCAGACTTACGTATCTTACTTTTTCTGTTACGATCATCTGTACAGCAGTAATTCCGAACATCCTCAATAATTTTCAAAAATAAAACACATTTTCGAACCCCCCGTCATAAATCTCTAAAAAAAGTATTCGTTACGAAATCCTGAGAAAAATCATCAAAAACAAGTTTCATTCCGAATACCCGGTCATGCTGTCTGATGTTCGTAAAGGGTGGTACGAAACATCATTCACATTACATAATCAGGCAAAATAAAAAGAAAAAAACTATGTGAAGAAAACCTTTTCTGATGGTGAAAGAATTCTTAGAGACACTTTTAGAATTCTATCTCCGTTCTCAAAACAAAGATCATCGCCTGATATTCAATTTCTTTCAAGCTAATGAATATAAAAAATTTCTTTGAAAATAATCATATGCTCCTATGCTCCTATCTCTACTATCCCTCCTGTTCCTTTAATCTAGTAACACACACAGAGACACTTCACATTATTATATAGAAGAAGATAGGGAAGCCTATTTTTAACTCTGGAGCTCGAGTTGTAATCATGTTTTTGGACCCCTCGGACGAATGAAAATCATGTTTTTTTGAGCCTTCGGACCAATCTGAAAGCATGTTTCTCTCACCCCTCGGACCAATCTGAAAGCATGTTTCTCCCACCCCTCGGACCAATCTGAAAGCATGTTTTTTTGACCCGGTAACAGACAGACACACACTGAACATTATAATACAGATCGTCTTCTGGAAGGCTTTGACGCTTACGGTTTTTCGCCTAGACAAATTCAAATTTTAAATTCTAACGGTTTTTCGTGTAGGCAAATTCAAATTTCAAATTCGAACGATTTTTCGTCTAGATAAATTCAAATTTCAGATTCTAAAGGTTTTTCTTCTAGATATAGACGATTTTTAATATAAATGTTTTTTTGACCCGGTAACAGACAGACACTCAACATTATAATATAGATGTGTATCTTGTAATGACAGTACGATTCTAAAGAAGGAAAGTAGAATAATAATGTTTTCATTTTTAAATTTTTTAACTTGCCGTGATTATCTTGCTCATATGAAGTCAAAATATAGCTAGTCGAAATTTGTAAATCATAATATTTCATAAAGTTTGTGATATGAGAACCGAAGATTTTTATCAAGGACCCCCCCCCCCCCCCCCTCAGGAATGAAAAATGACTTCTGATGAACCGATTGAGCTGAAATTTTCTATGCATGTTGCTTGTATATAAAAAGAATTATCACCAACTTTTCATTCAATCAAAGTTTTCTGTTCGGGAGAAAAATAACCGGGAGTAAGGAAAATGGAAGGGTGCCTTGGGGAAGATTTTTAGCTCGTTGTAGTCAATCAAAATCGTACAAAATCATATCAAACGATAGAAAACACTTAAACGAAGAGACTGACGTTGAACTTTTTTCTAAATTTTGTTTCACTAATTTTTGGTTTTTATCGAAATATAACATATGTAAAAAATGTTCCAATTTTGACCAGTATAAACTAGATAACTGGATTCTGAAGTAAAATATCAAAAAACCCTAACGTCAATCTCTTCAGTTTTTCACGGGCTATCGAACAAAAAAAGAATGAGTTAATTTGATGAAGATTGAAGGGAGAAAAATCTCCCCCAACATCGAAAAAACATTAACTGAGAAAAACGAAACCAAGTTTTTTGATGAAAAGTTTAATGTATCCCTTACTCAAAGTAGATGTATTATACATTTTTCGAATGCTCTCAGCATCCTGATTCTAATAAAAAATGAAATTACTAACGAAAAAAATTTAAGAAAAGCGTATCAAGTCCGGCGACTGTAGCGCCCCTATTGAAAATAAAATCATTATTTTGTGATTTTTCGTCAACTGTTGAAGTTAATAATCGGCAGACTATGTTCTTCTTTTTAAATTCGATGTGAATCGAGACATTTTACGTACAGAATTAATTATTTCCAATCTTTTCAACGCTATCTTCAGGATGATGAAGCTCCCAAAAGTTCATCAAAAACCAGATGAAGATGGTAACTTTCCTTAAAGAGTAGAATATTTCGAAAACCAAAAAAAGGTATTTTCGGATACTGTTTCAAGTTCCAAATCAACTTATTTTGCAAGATGGATTTCCTAGAATACCTAGATGGTTTCCAAAAATGGTAATAGGGTTTTCAATACGAAAAAAGGATATTCCAGAATACCTTTAGAGCATCGAATTTAGTATTCTAGAAAACTCAACGGTTTCCGAATATTCGAAAACCTAAAAGGTACTTTCAAAAACTTATAAAAAGATTGGAAACCTTTTCGCAAACCCTTTTGGGTTTTGGAGAAGGTTTTCGAGCTCGTTTGAGTATTTTTGGGAAATCATTTTTTTAGAGTGTACACGGTGATGACAATGAATTTCATATATGATGACTTCAAACTCCCGGTCTTGAAGTTATGTGTTACGCGCTCAAGCCGTTATATATAAATATAAATACTTTGATTGAAATGAGGGGGACCCTTTGTCCACGAAACGGCCCTAAATGATTATCGTCACGTGAGGATAATCATTTAGGGTCGTTTCATGGACAAAGGGTCCCCCCTCCTTTATTGAATCATATAATAATCTTTTTTCTTTTTATATTTTAGGTTTGACTTCAACGACGATACAATACCAAATTACATGGCTCAACACCAAACAATACAATAAAAATAAAATGTAGATACTTTTCTTATTTTTTTTTATTTTTTATTTTTAAATTTTTTATTTTGGATCATATTGGAGAGTGGTAAGTCCTACTATGATCTTGTTTTTTATTTTTAGGCACCGATGAACAGTGAAGAATAAAAAAACAGATATAACAGCGGGGTAAGTGATCACTTTCCTTTTTTCTTCATTTAACATTAATTGATTTTTCTATTTAGCCATCCATATCAATCAACATCGTCCATCAACAAAACAAACAAATAGGGTGAGTTTTTTTCTTTAACTTAGAGAGAGAGCGAGAGAGTAGGGATTAGTTAGGTCCCTGTTATATTCTAGAAGGGACTTCCGAGTAGTCTCGAACAAAAACGGCCAGGAACTGTCTTGGTGTCCGTGGTACACGACCGCCCCCCTCTCCAGACTCATTGACACATGGCCTTGCGTGGATGAGGATGTAAATGATATGAGTCTGTCCCGTGCGTGCATGAGCTTTACGCTCGCCACGGCGCCACCAGGACGGTCCCTGGCCGCGCGCGCACACGAATAGCATCGAATTAATCGCGATTATCCTTTTCTTTATTCAATGCAGATTATTTTTAAAGCACACAACACAACAAAAATCAATGTAAGCGTTCATGTCTGTCTATTGAATAATATTGAATTTTTGTACTCGATGATTTCCCTCATCGACGACATAGAAGTTGCCTTGTCGATCGAATGACAAACCGTGGGGATAAGAGAGTTGGTTCGATTGTTCTCCTAGACTGTTTCCACCAATAATCACACTTACTTGTGTAGCTCCTTTGGGCCAACGCATGATTCGATGATTCCCTTCATCAACCACATAAACAGTGCCCAATTGATCGACAACGACTCCTTGAGGACCATTAAAATGCGTAAGATCATTTCCATGTCCTTGACTACCAGCCACGACAATGCCTTGTTTTGCACCTTCCATCCATTTCATCACACGATAATTTCCCGAATCAGACACATACACTGAGTGATCTTGATCGACGAATACGTATGATGGGTTAGAGAGTTGATCGAGACGATTTCCTTGTCCATTGCCACCTGCAACTACTATTCCTTGATATTCTCCTCTTCGATATCGTCTCACTTCATATTTTCCCCAGTCAACGACATACAGAGATCCATTCTCATCCATTGTTAAACCCACACAATCAATGTTGGAGATGATCGTTTCTCCACTTGTCCCATTTCGACGAGGTCATCGAACTACTCTTTTATTTCCAGGATCGCAGATGATGAGACTATCTCTCTCTTTGTCGACAATCACATCATATGAGTAATTCAACTGATGAGCTCCAATTCCTTTTCCATTTCCACCTGCAACCGCTTTGCCACTCGTTGCACCTAATTTCCATTCCATAACACGATTATTCGCCGTATCAGCGACATAGATTGTTTGATCATCATCAACATACAAACAATCTGGGTAGTAGAGTTGATTGGTTCCATTGCCTAGTCGATTTCCTCCAGCCACAGTGATTCCATCCTGTTGCCATCGAGCATTCGAAGGAATATCAATTGCAGGTGCTCGTAGTGGTGGTACTTCAAATAGAAAGAAAAGTATTGAGTAAGAATGAATAAATATTATTGATTTCATGGAGATGAATGAATGAAGTCATTTTTTTTTAGTTTTGAAAGTGAAGAAATATATTATTCAAGGAGATACATGTAGTAGCATCGATTTTGTGGAACTCACATATTTTACAAAGTAAAATAGAGAGTGTAAGTTTTTTAAGTCGAAGTTTTTCGGCTCCCCTCCTCACCCGCTAGTAAGAGATAAAAGAGAGAGAGAGAATAAAATTTTCTCTTGATGACAATCTGATTCTTAATTTTGTAAAGAATGATTGTTTAATTTCACACATCTTATTCAGTTTCAAACTTATTGATTGCAATGTTTTCTGTTCACAATCCATTCTTCCTTTATTTTTAATGTAATTCATACAAGCAAGGGTCTAAGTGCAGGATCCCAGCACTTAGTTTTACTGCTTGGTGCTGAAGAGGTGTTTGATAAATCTATAAAAGCAATATAAAAATAAAGTGGTGAACAGAAAAATTCGATAATATTGCTCTCTATTACGTTCATTATTTTTTCACATATCTTATTGAACACATCAAATGGCGAATCAGAAATTTATCCGTTTTTTGATACTTTTTTGGATTAAATTTCTATCATCAATCTTTTTAATTATGACAAATAGTTTCAATTTAATTATGTCAACAAGTATTTTAAAGTCAATGAAATATTCAAATAGTTGGCTCGACGACATTTTTAATTATAATCAGAATTGGAAGTGTTACACTTACTATTACTTCCACTTCTACTTATCACAGTAATGGCAAGTGGTATCATTGACTACTTACTGGTAAGTAGTAAGTAATATTTCCAGGGAAGTGGTAACTAGAGTGTACAGGTCACGCTGATGAGTAAAGATACTCTTACGTACGTATGTTCTATTAACTGAAGATACTTTTGGATCCTCATCTCCTATTATACGAAAGTATCCTCGTGAACTCAAGTCCTATTATATTGGGGCACCCATAGATCAACAGATCGATGTAACAATGTTAATATCTCAAATACCAATACGAAATGCTATTGGTAGTATTAATATTGGTAATTTCCAAGGGAAAATCAAACTTGGCAATTTCGAATAGCTAACGATAGTTTCGGATTACTCGACTGCGCCAAATTGCGATTACGGATGGTAGTTGTGCGGCTGAGCCGCCTTCACCGCCTATACTCTCGAAAAATTATAAGCCGCTGCCACTGAGAGTATTCGAAATTTCAAAATTTTTGAGCCACTGCCGCTGTGCAATCTTGAAATATCCTATCTGCGCCGCCGATCAGCCTATCGGCTTACACCCCTAACTGTGATCAAACTTTATAAAAGACTATTATTTTTAGAAAAAAGCCTTCTCGGACGAAAACTATGAAGAGCATAAAATTAATCTCTCAAAATGTTAGTAGGTTCTAGCTCTTTTCGTAATATCTAAACTTTGAACAAAGGCTTTTCGGAGCAAGGAATACGGAATCTACCATTAATTTTTTCGAAATGTTCAAGTTTGATTCTCCCTTCGAAACTACCGATGTCAATACCACGAATAGCATTTGGTATTGCTACTGGAAGTGTTTGCATTATTACGCCCCTCTGCTAAGCTATGGGTACCTTTATAAGAAAACGTATGAAGATCCAAGGACACCTTCATATAATAGGATCTGAGGACCTCTGGGTGCCGTGATATAATAGTTTAAATAATAGAACATGAAGACTCGAAGGGTACCTTCAAATAATAGGAGATGAGGACATAAGAGTATCTGCACTCATCAGCGTGAGCTGTACACTCTAGTTACCACTTTTCTGAAAATAGTACTTACGACTTACCAGTAACAGTAATGGGAATATGAGGGTCCTACTATGGGTACCCTCATAGGATAGCAGTTGAGGACCTATGGATCTTACACAGATGTATTTTGATTGGTCGAAAAAATTGACCAATCAGCGCGTGGACAAACAGACGAACAATTTTCGTTGTGACGACTCATCCGTTCAGAATTGAGAATAAAATTGGATTTTTGTGAAGCATTTCCGTACCACTCGACTGAATTTTGATGTAAAAAGTGCTGAGTAGGTGCTGTAGGTGCTGTATAGATGCTGAGGTACTGGCGGTTCTTAAGCTGCACTTTCTCCCTTGAATTCATAGATCTTTATCCGTTTGTTTTGAGAAAATGAATAGTGTACATCAATCAGATGATATAATCAAGAACGCCAAACACACGAATATAATACTGTAAAAATACTACATTTGTTATACAGCACAACAAAAAAGAACACACGTTAATGACGTGTAAAAATCTAAATGGATCATCTAACGAAAAAGAAAACTGCATTTGAGCAACAACTTTTAAAAAAATTTTTGTCTGCCTTTATTTAGGTCTAACGAAAAGTTCCCAGATCATTAAATATAAAGATGCAGAGAGATATTTTCATTTTTATTTGATGAAGTGTTGAGGATAGTTGCCATGATTATTTATATCAAAGTCAATCCTTTCATACAATTTATTAAAAGTTTTTTTTGAAATCTTTTTCGAAAAAATTTTTTGGTGTCTTGGAAACAACATGAGCTAATCATATTTCATTTGTTTCAAAAATTTAGTACAATTTTGTACTTGAATGTCAATTGCATTCTCGTATTACTAGTAATGGGATATGGATTTATTTTAGATAGGTCAATTATAAGTCATCTGATACTAACTGGCTTATTGAAGATGAATTGTCAAAGACTAGTGTTTATGGAGACGAATGTGAAGCAAAATTTTGTTTAGTATATCCAATATATCAAATAGTCCTCAGTGTAAATAGATAGAGACAACCCTCTAGATCACAAGTATTATATTGAAAATTATCTGAACCCTTTTGTTAATGAAATAGGGAAACAAACATCGACATCAGATTCAAAAATGTATACAATTGCTAAAAGATGATCGTTGACTTCATACTCATCTGATCTTATGAAGTATTTGACAGAAGAAGATATCAATATAATATCATAGCAGTCACATTCGCCAAGCCTGATGCTATGTAATTTGTGGCTAACTAATTTTATTGAATGTAGGTTAACTGATTAAATAAACGAAATATGATTATCTCATGCGGTTTCCAAGACACCAAAAAATTTTTTCGAAAAAGACTTCAAAAAAACTTTTAATAAATTGTATGAAAGGATTGATCTTAATATAAATAATCATGGCAACTATCCTCAACACTTCATCAAATAAAATTGAGATTATCTCCCTGCATCTTTATATTTTTATTTAATAATCTGGGAACTTTTGGTCAAACCTACGTAAATACATTCTATTTTCATTCACAATACGTTAAAAACAATTTTTTTTAAAAACTAATGCACTAAGACACGTTTATTCTGTTGCAATTTTTTTATAAACTCGTCGATACGACACCGTCTCTTTAATACAGTTTTTTCTTCTCGAAACAATGATTGTTTTAAGAATATGTTGACAGGAATGAATGATTGAATTTTGTTTTTTGTACATTGAGTAAAGATACATAGTTTCATAAAAAAAAATAAAAATCTAATTCAATTAAAAAATTTTTGAATAACATCAAACGGTTAAATAATTATGTGTGGGCCTTAGGTATATCATTTCACATCGTCAATATCAAAAGTTATATTTCTTTTCTAGATTTTTGCTCTAAACAAAACTATACTAATACCAATTGTCTAAAGTTCAGTCTTGGTAATAAAAGAAAAGTTCAATGAAACAGAACTTTTGGCAATTCTCAAAAGTCATCGTCAAAAGTTCGTTCATACTATACGAGATTCGTGCTATCTGTCTATTAATCCAAGTGAATCGATCTAACTGATTGAAAATAAAATGACGTCTCTCACTTATTGTGAAAAAATGATCATAATATGTATAATTGGTGAACGCATAACGGAAAAATTCCTAGAATAATATAAAGAGAAGAGAAAGGGTTGAGAAATAAAAAAAATGGTAAAAAAAGAGAGAGAGAGAACAGAAAGAAAAAACAAATATACAGGGTGTCCAGAAATTCACCTACCAAAAATAAATTTGAATATTTCACTTACGGCTCAAGCAAACGGGTTGATTTCCTTATCAATGATAGAGGTATGTTCAAGCTTCATATTCATAAAGACATGCCTAGAGAAATCTTTTGTTAAGTATATTGTTTTTTTTTCCTACTTGTGAAAAAGTAACACTTTTCTTGTTCAAACCAATAATGATACTTAACAAAGAGTCTCTCTAAACATGTCTTTATGGATATAAACTTTGAGCATACCTCTTGAATTGATAAAAAAATCAGCTCGTTTGCTCGAGCCGTAAGCGAGATATTCAAACTTTTTTTTGGTAGGTGAATTTCCGGACACTCTGTACATACGTATTATGAGTCACAGGATCTTTCATCAAGATAACTTCTAGAGTTTAGTATAATGAATGATTGACTGGACACTGATTTCGTTAACAGTGATTAAAATAGGAAAAGAGGAAAAGATGTTGTGTCTATATGAATGAAACCATTAGGTTTCTATTACTCTTTATGATTGAGAGACCACGACAATGAACGTTCTGAAAGAAGCGTTTTATTTTTCGACTTTAGTAATAGTCTAGTTAGATGCATCATCGCTGAAAATAATCTGAGGTAATAATGAGAAACATTTATTTTTTTGAATACATAAAGTTGAAGAATCACATGATTTTGTTAGAAATATTCTACATAATATGTAAACGAATATCTCATAACAACTGATGATAAATTGTTGTAATGATATTTTTCATTAGTTTTTTTCTTAACATACAACACTGAAATTTTATTGTATATAACTATATATCTAATCAAAATAATATTTTATTTTTCAAAAGTTTCACCTCTCTATCTAGAACACAAAAAGAGTGAAATACATTGATTCTGTATCGAGATTTTTTTTGCAAATAATCAACTATGAAAATTAATGTATTATTCTACCACTAACTACTAGTTCTAGATATAGAGAGTTAAAACTTTCAGAAATAAAACATTTTAATTTAATATAATATATGATAAAAAAAACAAAATTAGAATTTTATCAAAAAATAAAAATATGTATGCATTTGTTTTCATTGAAAAATCTTATTCTTTTCGCTTTTCAATAAGAAAATATAGAAGATGTTTATTTAAATTAAAAAGTTTTTTTTCTTCTTATTTGTGTTTTTTGTTAAGATGAGAAAAGTATTAGTCATGCATGTATATGTACTCATTGTGAACTATTTTTTAGAATTCTTTTAACTGATTTAGATAAAGGAGTGAATAAAAATTTAATAAAATTATTAAAATGAACATATTCGTTGATTACAATAAATCTTGAATGATTGATTATTTAGATGTAACTTTTAAACATAATATATTCTGTCTATCTGTCTGTTATCATATAGATAAAATATAATATATACTAATGTAAACAAGAAAAACATATTTCTATTTTGTTCTTTATAATTAGCTAAATATACGAACGAAAACGAAAAAAAACATATCCAGCAATGAATGAATAGAAGTCGATTAAAAATGATGAACAAAAGAGAGATGATAGCGGATAAAAACACATGAAAAGATTTATATTTTAATCGGCATATGAATGAATGATTGATTGATTGGATAATTAAAATAAATCTTTTATAGAATTGATTCTGCCTGCTGAATATGATGATATGAGAATAATAAAATTATTTCGAACGAAAGTAGTACACAACGTATAGAACTATCAATCATGTTTTCTTATTTCGATGTCTCAATTATATACAATTTATATAAATAAATGGTATTCGCTTATCGAATACGAAAATATTATCTTGAATATATATTGTAAAAAAATTTCCTACGATTATTATACAATAACAGATAGAAATAATAAAATGAAATATTCTCCGTTTTTTTATGTATTACCTATTTATTCCTCTAGTGTAAATAAATAATTAACGAACGAACACATGCCGAGAAAAACTTAACGATTTCTCTAGAATTACGATAAACATAAAAGAAAGTATTTTTATTGTTTTCATAATTCCAATGTAATCGATTCTATTCATCAATCCGCAGCATAGAGGAGACTTTTCACAACTCCAACTATTTATTGATATCAAAATGGAAATTGAATTAGTTGAATAGCTGACTCTAAGAAAAATCGATCCTCAAATAAATTTTCACCCTCACCCAAGCATTTTTTCAGCGGCTATTCGTGGAGGAAAAACATGCATAAATTTTTTCAAATGATAGAATGTCGTAGTAGTCTCACTTCTAATATATTCATTGTTGATATTTAAAAAGAAATTGTAGTAGATATTTCGAAAACATTTCAAAATTAAAAAAATGATTTTCATCAACTGTAAAATATTCAAATCTAAAAAAAATGAGATTTTTCGAGACCAATTTCTAGATCTCTCGCAGCTAGTTCACAACCTGCGCCAGCGGTTCTGTTACTCAATACTATTGTCTATAGATATTTTCTTCTCGGTCGTTCGAAAATTCTATAAGGAGGAGGGGTGTGCCTACTTAATCAAATAATGGCAAGACATGATGTAATTTACATCATTTTCATGAATTTTTTTTAAAGAAAAATGATGACCAACATCAAAAGAATGTGATTTCAGATGATGAAAGCGACATAATCTTTGAGGTTTTTAAACGGCATACCATGTTTTTACAATCTACACTCATGAAAATGATGACTTTTACATGAAAGTCATGCAATTAATATCATGAAAATATCATGAAAATCATTAAAATATCGTCAAAATCACGCAGTATATGGCATTCATCAGTGAAATATCTTATGTATTCAAAACATGGCAAAAAATGATGATTTCATGTGAAAAACACGAAAAAAGTTACATTTTTATGGTGAAACGAACATAAAAATCGACGCTTTTCATTTTCATCGATTAGAATGAAAACTTTCACCAGTTGCATTTGATGATTTTGATTTTTAATCAAAATGATGAAATGCAACTGATGAAAATTCTCACTTTAATCGATGAAAATGAAAAACATCGATTTTTACGACAGTTTCATTATAGAAAATATCATTTTTCCGATTTTTTAGTTACATGGGTATATACTATCCCTGAGTGTTTACCAATCCACCTACCTATTCATCTACTCACGCATTTATCTATCTACCTAACTATCTATCTATCTACTAAAGTACGTATCTTTGTACCTTCCTATCTATTGAAGTACCTAACTGTCTAATCATCTATCTATTTAGCTAATCTCCCTATCCATGTATTTATCTACTTATTTATTTGTCTATTCATCTGTAGATATATAGATACATTCATCGATCTGTCCACCTATTTGTCTGTCTATTTACCTACCTATCCATGTATGTTTCTACCTATGTATCTAACAATCTAACTACACACCTATTTATATCTATCTATATATTTATTTATTTATTTATTTCTCAATCTACTTATCTATCCATCCATCTACGTATTTATCTATCTATCTGCCAATTAATATCTTGATTTACGGATCTATCTATCTATCTATCTATCTATCTATCTCCCTAATTATGTCTCTTTCACACATCATTTGAAACGTATGAAACGAGAACTTCAATTATAATACGACTGAAATACATCGTGGCGTCGACTCACGAAATGAAACCAAAAATAAAATAAATTTCAGTAATTTCCTTCTGGACTTACATGTAGACTTAACTGGCATACTTTGATTCGGTCTCTATTCAAAGATCAAGTTTACTGCGCTGCACACTGTGGGCATCGATTAAAACGGGAATTGCTTTATCTTAGTCCACCGTCTATCTTTTCTACTCAATCTGTAACTCATTTATTAATTTTAATCAAGGAATTGAATGAAATAAAAGAAACTCAAGCAGGTCAGAACAGAAAAACTAATAAAGCAGCGCAGGGGTTAAACGAATTGAAGGCGAAAAGGAACTAAAAAGAGAAAAAGAGACTAAAACGCTTAAAGTAAGTAAAAGAGGTAAAAAGAGTACAGAGGGTAAAAAACCTAATGGCATTAAAGCATCTAGAATAGATATAAAGACTAAATCGACTAAAGAATTTGTAAGGATTAAAAAATACTAAAAGGAGTGAACGAACTCAAAACGTTTAAAATCAGAGAACAGAGCAAAATAGTTAGAAACTCTGAAGACACTAAAGAAAGCAAATTCCTCTAAACAGTAGTGGCGGAGCCAGGGGTGGGCCAGAGGGGGCTTAGCCCCTCTAGAAATTTTTTCTGGCTCCGCCACTACTAAACAGTAGAAGAAAATAAGACAAGAGAGAGTAAAGGGACTAAATATACAAGAATTGTAGGACGTAAAAGGAGCATACGACGACAAAACGCACTAGTAAGACTAAAGGCAATTAGAACAGTAAAAGAGCTACATGACTTAAAGGAGAGACACCCATGCAACTAAAAAATAAAAAAAATTAATTTTTTTCTGATGAAATACATATAAAAATCGATGTTTTCCATTTTTATTGATTAAAATGAAAATTTTCATCAGTTGCATTTCATGAATTTAATTTTTAATCAAAATCATCAAATGCAACTGATGAAAATCAAAATCAACGATTTTCATGTCAGTTTCATCAAAAAAATGTTATTTTTTTCGTGTGTTTTACATGAAAGTCATCATTTTTTGTCATGTTTTGATTACTTGGGTAGAGTAGGAAAGTTAATTATTTCTGCTCGATAACGGAGGCACAAGATTTTGTGTGTTCTCACACATGGAGTTCTCTCTCGAAAACATTGAAAAGGGTATTTGTAAAGATAGATGTCGACATGTACTCTAAATTCATCATTTTCCTGGTGAATTTTTTAAAAAACATAATAACATATGATGTATTTCACATCAAAGTCATTCGATGAAAACGATGAAAAAGTAATGAAACTAATCTAATGATTTTGATTTTCCGTAATAACCAGAATCATGCGGTGAGAATTATGCAAAATTAATACAATTAATTCCATGTAGCCAAAACAGGGCAAAAATGATGGTTTCATGTGAAACACACGAAAAAAATGATATTTTTTTAAATTTTTTAGTTACATGGAATGTGTTGATTTAGATTCATCTGAAGTAATTGAAGCCATACGAGGAAATTGACGTAAAAGTAATGAAAATAATGGAATGATTTTGATTTTTCCGAAGTAATCAAAGTCATCAAATGAAATTGATGTAAAAGTAATGAAAGTAATGTAATGACTTTGGTGACTTTTGAGAGAAGGAAAGTCATGCAATTTTTTGATGAAAATTTAAAAAATCACCATTTAAATGATGAAAATTTTGAAAATAACCATTTGTATGAAATGGTTTTGGTTTTTTAGTTACATAGGTGGGACTCATTAATTTTGATATCTCCAAAATGGAAAAATGGTATGCTATAGTTGTAGCTCATTATTGATTCATTATATCCCAGTAGTGTAAAAGTTGAAAGTTGAATTCAACTATTCAACTATTCCTTCAACTATTCAACTGTTCAACTTTTCAACTATTCAACTACTCAAAATAAACCCGTATACACGAGACTTCCGCCATTACGCGCATCTGCTCCCTTCCTAAAAAACATTCGCCTCCACTATTTTTTAATGACCTGTACTCCAAGAATTCGCCCAAATCTTCATCTGCTCTCCTTCTTCACAAATAGCGACTTCACCAACATATAGTGCTCTGTGTTCATCTGTTCCGCCCTCAACCCGAGCTCTGCCCCAAGCGGTTGCACCATCATCCTCAAGATTGCTGCTCTGCCTTCAGAGGTTTCGCCCTCACCCACATCTGGGGCTCTGCCTTCAGGGGTTTCGCCCACACCCTCATCTAGGGCTCTGCCTTCAAGGGTTTCGCCCACACCCTCATCTAAGGCTCTGGCTTTAGCGGTTTCGCCCACACCCTCATCTGGGGCTCTGCCTTCAGGGGTTTCGCCCACACCCTCATCTAGGGCTATGCCTTCAAGGGTTTCGCCCACACCCTCATCTAAGGCTCTGACTTTAGCGATTTCGCCCACACCCTCATCTGGGGCTCTGCCTTCAGGAGTTACGCCCTCACTGTCATCTAGGCCCTCCATCCTCAAAGTTGAATAGTTGAAAAGTTGAAAAGTTGAATAGTTGAAAAGTTGAATAGTTGAATAGTTGAAGGAATAGTTGAATTCAACTTTCAACTTTTACATATATGCGAGGCAATGGTGTGGTAGAATTACTTTTTGTTCGCATCGTGACAGCAACAGATTTTCAGTGACAATGGACATCTCTGTTATGCGCATAGCTACGTTGAGTTTCTTGAGCAAAAAGCATCATGTGATATGGACACTAGAGTCTGATTCGGGTCCGAGAAAAAAATTTCGACATCAAGTCAGAAATCTGACAATGTTACAGGCACAAAAGGCATTCGCGATGTCTTTCGATTTTACAGTTATTTCACGAAGCGTGAAAGAACATGTTAGAACAGATAGTATGTATCGCGTACCAATTAGTTCTACTTTACTGGTTTTCTTTACTGATATAAGGCAGAAATGCATATTTGGTTCATTGTCCGTCAAATGGTAATTTAGAGATCTCAGGTCATATACATGAGAGCAGGAAAACAAATAATCAAAAATTGTATCATATAATCGTGCCGCGTTAACTGATCAATCGTAGCAAAGATAAAGAACGAAAAAGTTAAGAATATATTCTTTGTTTCAACCACGAAACGGAAGGAAGAGAACAAAAAGAACGTTGAATAACATAAAAAAACGACTGCTAAAATTAATTTGAGTAAGCTCGAATTAATTATCAAAATATGTTTGCGTAGAAGAACAGCTATTAGATTTTAGCTTTTTTGAATTCATCTGGATTTATCTATTAACAAAATATAATACATTTTAACTGTACCGAAAGAGAACTGGAATCCTGAAGAGTCAGGTATCGTCATCAGTTGATCCCCTACCGTAGCTTTTGTTCTTGATTTTACCGCTATTTATGTGGCTGCCCTTAGCTTGACTCCTTCTGTTTTATGATAAGATGTGCAAGAGAATTTATAGAAAAATCCCGAAAAAATTAATCCTGGAAGCGATCCACATAAGGTCAGAGACTGATGGGCACATCTTGAGATCTGTGTATATCAAGGATGCAATGAAAGCGAGTTTGACTTGATAACCTATTGGAATTTGTGACGCATCATAGAAGAAGAAACGACATATATGGAGGAATGTGTTAGTCATTCGAGAGAAGAAACAGTAATTTCGAGGAAAATATGCTCTTTGGAGATTTTTTTGTAAACTGGATATCCAGCGGGAAGAGAATCCAAAAATACCACTTTTACCCGAACGGCCTATATGGATGACCTCATACTATGACGCTCACCTTTAGCTATCACTTCAATGCCCATCTTATTGACCACAACTATAGAAGTATTGCAGCATCAAGTTAGTGTCAAAACATGTTGAAATGGTGCTGAGGCGCTGAAATGATGATGAAGTACCGGTAGTTTCAACACTGCATTTTCTCCTTTGTTTAAACATTACCTCTACTACTAAAAAATAAACTAGTTTTTGTGAATCATTGTCATACGATTTAACTAGGTTTCAGTAAGAACAAAAGATGTTTTCGACCTGAAGTTCTACTTTTCAGTATCACAAGTTGGACCAATCGAATATAGAATGTAACAATGCGAGAGAGAAAATGTTTTCTAAATAAAAAACACAGTTTGTAGTGCTTGGGATTCTCTATGTTTTGGTATGTGAGGGAATATTTTCATAATTAGAAAATGAGAGGAAAATGCATCACGATTTAGTGTAGTGTTTCGTGAGTCATCTGCTTAGAATTGTTCTGTGAAAAGAAAACCACCTGTGTCTCACTAAGTAGATAATAACACTATCTTGTATTTCTTAGCATTAAAGCATAACTAAATAGATTTTTATTTAATTTTATTTCGATTTTTATCATGTATACTAATAAGATTCTAGATAAAATATTATTTCCTTGTTCATTTTTATTTCACCCCGTACAGGTAAAATTGAGTGAGTGTTCAAAATTAAATAATGTTCTTCTAAGGTATAATAAAATCTTTATTTGCGTTTAGTTAATACGTATGATATATCTTCGTATTTTTTGCATCTGCTGTGTTATCAGCAGTTGCGCTGCTGATAGTTTAAATAAAATGGTCGGTCATGTGTATAATCAAATGAATTATAATTACACTGGTTCTCCACTCGCTCGATTCAACATGAAGAACAAACTACTATGTGCTGCTCAATGCGCAAATCAGTTTTCCACTTGTAATATTGCTGTATTTGATGGTTCAGTTATTCCTCAATGTTTACTATTCAGTGAATCATTGATATCAGCGCTACTTAGTGTTTCTGCCAGTGCAGTTGTTTACGATTTTCAACAAAGCAAATTTCAAGGTAAAGAACATTATAATGATCGATATATACCCCTGGAAAAAATAAGTTGGAATGTGTATTTTCAAGACATTTTCACCAAAAAAATATATTTTTCGAAATATAATCACATATTCTGAAAGCTCATGAAATTTTCTACCACCCTCTATAATGAAATTTTTGTTTAGACCTATTCATTACAAAAAGAATCGAGTGAAATAAAGACATGTTCATGTCCAGATTCCCCGAGCCTTATTCTTTTCACTGTCACCAAAAAACTAGAGGGTGAGGGTGAGGGTGAGTTTCAAAGAAGATACTGCGACTGGTTTCGTCGTATTTCAACGACTCATCAGGCAGTTTAATAATCTGCAATAAAGAAATTCAAAAAAACTTTAAGTGAAAGAATTCCATACAATTGTAAAACTTCGAATATTAATTCCAGTTCAAATCTGAGAAGCAGCAGATAGTCTTCTGAAGTTTAAATGGTGATTTTTTATAGTAGCTTACCACGATCCGGATTTTGTCTCATTTTCAAGGACTCATCAGTTGGTTTATTTTATATCAAGTAGATTGGAATCAATCTTGAGAGTGAGTTCAATTATAGGAATTACTGAGATCTGGAGCTTGTTGTTGCAGAACTGTATACTAAACCTTTATACTGTGAGTTTTAGTTTGTCAGACTGGTTCCGATGACGTTAGAGTCTTATTTTACTTGTATTGCAAAAGCAATTAATTTACATGGCTACAATGGACAAATTGTCTGTAATGACTGCCAATCATGTATGACGAAATATAAATTGGAATGATTCTGAATCTATAAATTGACTTTAGTTCTGTTACGGAAGAATAGATAAGGCGTTTTAGAAAAAAAGTTGTATGTAGCAAATGAATATTTTCAAAACAGTTTCGTATATTTGTGACATTTATTACGTATCTGTCTCTAGTGATGTATCCTTATATCTCTCTTTAGAAATAATCAATGGCGATACAATTGACACCTTTTATCAACATAATGAAAAATCAATTGGTATACGTATTATATTTAAATTTAATAGCTTTTGTAGAAAAAAGTGCAACTATTTGTTTCATGATTGACTTTTTCGTGAGTGAATAATCGAAATAGAATAAAACATATTTTCCCATCTGACCAGTTTGATAGTGTGATTGAAACCGGTCATATATATTTAATTGGCGTTAAGGGTAGCTTGATATTAATTTTTCTATTCTTTCTAACATATTATCGTAACATACAGATACCCACATGTTCTAGTGTTGTTACGTATACAATACAGAATGGTCACGTATATTTCGAATATATACGTCTTATCTTTGTGTATAATAAAAGTGCTTGGAATGTTTTTTTTTTCTTCGTATCAATGTAACTAGCTGAGTATCAGAGAGAGAGAATGGGAAAAAAATGAAACGAGAATAGGAGAGAGAAAAAGAAGTGAACCGACAGAATCATAGAACGATTCATTTCATTAATTGTTGTTTCTAAAATATGCCGAAAGTCACCTAACGCTCACACCGACGTATATCATCTGGTTCTGCTGGAGCATATATAAAACGTGAAGCTGCCGATGATACATTACCAGCTGCAACAAAACATTAAAGTATCACCATCGAAGGTGATAAATATATTTTATCTTTTGAACAACATAAAGATGGTAATCAAACTAATATTCGCGTTCACATAAGTGAACGTGGTGCACTTGGTGGTACATCAACTGTATCAGGTGTTCACCATCAAGGTGAAAAACAAGCAGCAACCGTCGTTATTAATAATGATGGCGCAGGTACAACGATCGATATGTCATCTCGCGCCAGCAACAAAGATTCGATAAATATCATCGTTACCAACGCAAACATTTAATTTTTTTTTCATCTCGTTTGCTTGTTCCTTTATCGTATACGTAGTGGTCTATGTAATCTCGCAATAAATGATATAGTTTTCTTACATTGCATGCATTTCATTTGCCTTCAGATGAAGACAAATACATTTTTTAGTTTGTTTTTGCTCTCAAATAAAACGTCTTCTTTCTTCAATACATTTTGTTTACACACAAACTTACTTGAATTATAGCAGCGAAAATACTTGTTCGGTTGTCTAATGATAAAGAATCATGCATATATCCATATAACATTTCAATAGAAAAATCGCCTTGCTCATTGATGACATAATTAATTAATGAAGTTTATGATGTGTACTGGTCGATCTCTCATACCATTGATAATTAGAAGCTGAAACTTTTGTCATTGATAGATAATTACAAGTTGATCATTTCATCGTCTTGACTTGAATTTGTCAAATGCTTCCCTGTGTCGTAAATGCATAATTATTGAATTGTCACCAAATTTTGAGATTGAGAGAACTATAAAAGATAAAATTCTTGTGAAAGTGTCTAATGATATCTTGAAGGGTGAGTTTAAACAGTAGATTACCACGATCCGAATTTGGACTGAATTTCACAGACTCATCAGACGGTTTGAATATTCTGTATTAATGAAAATCAATGAAAATTAATTTTAAGAGATTAAACATCCCTCAAAGATTAATTCAAATTAATTTCAAAAGCAGCCGATAGTTTAATATTCAAACAAGATGAGTTCAAATATAAAAACTATCGCGATCCGGATTTCGACTGAATTTCATAGCAATCTTGAGGATGAGAATAAGTTTAAACAGTAGATTACCACGACCGGTTTCGGCTCAATTTTAAAGCTTCTTCAGGTGGTTTTAATGATCTGCATAAATAGTAGAAATTACAAGAAATTAAATTTACAATTCTGAAAGCGATTCACTACTACTTTTCATCGATTTTCTGCAATTGAGCAGATATTGTAAAAACTGAATATTTGGTTTTTCGAATAAATAGGATAGGACTACTCGTTTCAGTCCACTGTCTTGGATTGATTAGGATTTCTATTGTTTATTTTTTAGTCAAATTTTCTTGAGAGTGTGATGGGAGAGGCTTATCTTTAGATGTAGGGATTAAAATCCTTACTGAGGTTTTGTTTGAGTTATTTTTATCGATGTATTTGACAAGACTATAATGTTTTGGAAAGTGGTGCTATAATTTTGTGGTTGTTGTTGTGATTTATTAATTTGTTGAGTTTTCTAAATGTTGCAAGGCTTTTTTTGGATTGGTTGTGGCAATTTGTTGTTTACTACTATTCTTGTGATTAAAAGTTTATAATTGTGTCGATATTGCCGATGAGGTATATTCTTATTCAAATGATTTAGCTCGTTTTCATGATTGTGAAATTTCGTTGTATAGTAGATTTATGGCTGATGTATTATAAATCTGAAATGAATAGCTGATAATTGTTTAATGTTAGAAATAATATATATAGTGTTGAGATTTTCATAAAAATTATTATTCAGCAAGAAGTTCGTGGGAGGCGGTCGATTGTGTGTAAGACAATTGTGTGGATGACAATTGTGTGCAGACAATTGTGTGTATGGACAATTGTGTGCAAGGAAATTGTGTGCACAGACTATTGTGTGTAAGATATTTGTGTGCAAAATGAGTGAATGTTGAGTGTAAATGAATATTTTTTTCAAAAAGTAAAAGATAGTGAACATAAAGCAGTAGACAAAATAACAAAAATAGATCAAGATGAACATATCAACGAACAATTATAACATGAATGTGTGAGCAATCGGTGTTATTTTTTGTATATTATCATTTGCAGAATTGTCTAAAATCCGTAGAACTCTGGATGCTGTTTGTTGAGTTTTAGCTCTCTTTGGTTTTGGTACGAGACCTGTTACTATTTGAGCAATTTCACCGTCTACGTATGATTGCTCTGTTTGAAGATCACTCAAAAAACGCCAAAATCCAGGATGGGCTGAATCTACGATATTGTTCAGTCGTCGGTGCCATCCTTCGACAGCGTTGTTTGTATGATCGAACTGGTTCCTTAACAAATGGTGTACATTCCAACATGTGATTGGAAACGTTGGAATTGTTCTTCTGTTGCGACTTCGAAACCTACCAATATAATAATCTTCATAATAATTGTAAAGTGGATCAAGATCTGGAATTTGTAGATCGAATATTTAGGGAAAATACCTTGATCATTTTCTTATCACTTTCTTTAGTATTAATCGGTGCAAATAAAATTAGTCGATATGTGCATATTCATCTGTTCTCATAATTGTCTTACACACAATTATCTCTTCTCACAATTATCTTACACACAATTGTCTGTTCTCATAATTGTCTTACACACAATTGTCTGCACATAATTGTCTTACACACAATGTTCTTACACACAATCGTCGTAGACCCGAAGTTCGTGATCACTTGCAAAAGTTTTCATTTTTGGAATTGACTATGACGTTTTTGCTTAATCTAGTATTACTCATTTGATAGATCTTTTCAAAAGCTACAAAGTCATATATTTTCCATAGCTATAAAAAAATGTGACCAGAAAAAAGTTTCCGAGCGCACTCTGTTTGAGATGCAATTTTTTGTTATTTTCATTAATATTTCATGCATTTCGATCAGAAAAAGGTCAATTTAAGTTCTAAATAATATGATATTCGAAATCAGCATAAAAAACTAAGTCGATATATG
>JAJEKB010020552.1:0-15267 GCA_022393335.1 Macrotrachela quadricornifera | reverse complement strand
TTAATTAATTAATTAAATTAATCAATTTATTTCTTAATTACTTTGTAAACAAATATCATCACCAATTTCTGGAGTATTATTCGGATGAATTTGTTGAATACGAACAATAGAAGATAATGGATTTGTTTTTACATTTTTTTGATGATGATAAATAAACATCTGTATCAAAAGTTTTTCCTTGTACAACTTGATTATTAAATAAAATACGAAGTTGATATCGACCAGGTTCATCTGGTATATATTGTATACGATATTCATGAGAATTAAGTTCTTCTATATGACATCGACAAGGAATTTTTGAAGATTTTGGTTGAATTAATTCAACTTTTAATTGACCTTGACCAGCTTGACTGGTATTTACTATAAAAATATTTTCAAATTTTATTGAATTTAAGATTTGATTAAACTATTCATATATATACATATATAATAGGATTACCTTTATAAGAAACGATTGTTCTTACGATGACAGGTTGAGTATGTTCAGTGATAATCGCGATACGCTGTATGTCATAAACGGTCACATCAATTGGCGTACCTGTCAAACAGAGAGTCAATCATATAACATCAATGATGTAATCAAATATATTATCCCTATGAATAAAAACGTATATTAACTATAAAAAAATATTCTATGCTCATATATTAATACGAAAAAAAAAAACGAAAAACGGAAGAGAAAAAAAAGAAAAATTTTTCTATGGTTGTTGTTGTTTTTGTTCTTGTCATTTTTACATCGAATCAAAATGAAAAACAAAACAAATTATAACAAGAACTATACACGATATTTTAAATTAATAATAATAATAATAATAATAATAGTAAAAAGAAAACAGAAAACAAAAAGAATTTAAAGAGCATTAGGAATATAAATAAGTGTGTCACAAAGACGAGCCTGTGATGATGATGTTGATGATGATGGTGGTGTTTGAGATATTCGAGAATAATCAGTATAAACTGGTTGTGTTTGTCGATAAATAGGTGGTGGTGGAGGAGGATTAACATGCATTATAGGTGGTTGTTCAACCGAAGAAACCATACTAAAACGAATTTGTATATCATTTAAAAGTTGCCTATAATCTCGATAAAAATCTGACGGTTTGTCTTGATAAATATCATCAAAAACTTTATCAACTAATGTTCCTAAATTTCTTGTATCCATTTGTGTTACATGTCCATAATCATCTGAATATACAGATGGATCAGCTGATACATTTGGTTGAATATTTGAAGTAACTGGTTGTATTTGTTTTTCAATTGGTTTTAATTGATTATGATTATAAGGAATAGAAGAAGGTGTTGGTGGTAATGTAGGTATTGGCATAGGTGATTGTGTAACAATACTTGGTCTTGATGGAATATTTCGACTACGTAAACTATAAAATTTCATTGGTTCGGTTTGACGTTGAAATTGTTGTGGTTGTTGTTGTTGTTGTTGTTGAAGAAATTGATTACCTTGTGTACGTGTTAATGAACGTGTTGGTTTTATTCGATCACATTCAACACTAGCTGGACGTATAGGACGATGAACAATAGTATTATTATTTGAATTATCAAATGGTTCAGTTTGTGCACTTTGATCACGTAAAATTAAACGTTCAGTACTTTGTGAACGTTGATGTGTTGTATAAATTGGACTTTGAACAATACGTATATGTATTGGTTCAGATGGTGCTGGTGGTGGCGGAAAATCTTCTTCATTATCTGAAGATGATGATGATGATGATGATGGTGGTAAATTAATAACAAGTGTACGAGATTCTTTTTCTACAGATGGTGATCGTGAATTATATGAATTCATTTTTACTTGTGGAATAGGTGAATTAGAACGTTTTGAATTTGTTGTTTCAAAACGTCGACGTATTGTTGGACGAAGAAAATTTTTTTTATTTTTTAGAGATTTTACAATAGGTTTTTTATTTTGATTGATTGATGATGATGTTGTTGTTGTTGATGCTGTTGTAGTTGTTGCTGTTGTTGGTGCTGTTTCAAGTTCAATTTCTCGCAATTTTTCATCAATTTGTTTAAGCATTGATAAATGCCAACCACGAAATGTTCGTAATTTTTCATCATGTTCTTTTATACTATCATGATCAATTACTTTTTTTCCATGATATTCATTATCACTTAATACGGACGATGGAGTATCATCATCATCTGATGATGATGATGGTTGAATGGATGTAAATTCTTGTTTAAAATTAATATTATTTGATGGTGTATTACGTATAGGTGATGAAGAACGATCAGATATTGTTTCAGCTGATGAAAGTGACATTGAATATGATATTTCAAGTGGATTATCAACATCATAATGTAATTCATAATTTCCATTATTTGAACGATTTACTGAAAGATTTTCAAGTTCTTCATCATCTTCATCATCATCTTCACGTTGAACTTTTGATGAACGATCATGATGTATTATAACTTGACCACGTACAGCACGAAACATTCCTGTATCATTTGATGATGGTGCACTATCTGTTATTGATTTTTTAGGAAAAAAGAAATGATTAATAAATGTTGGTAATGTACTATCATCATCACTATCATCACTTGCGATGATTTTATTTTCAAATTTATTTTTTGTTAATAATATTGTTGGACTTGGTGGTTGATGAAGATTACAATATGTTGTACGAGATTTACTTAATTGATCTTCATTATCATCATTCATTTTTTTTGTTTATTTAAATAAATAATTGTTGTTTGTCCTTTACTCGATGATAATAATAATAATGGTACAATTATATAGACAAAAAGAATGATGGCTATGAGAAGCAAGTTGTCGTTTTTAATTAGCCACTATACCATAGAAAAAAAAAATGATGAAAGTATGAGGACGTGTTCGAATACATATATTCATTCATACAGGTGTCTTCGTTTCTCGTCAGATTACTTGTAGCTTGGACGAGTAAAAGAAGAGTAAAAGAAAAATAAAAAAAAAAAAGAAAGAAAAAAAAAATCTAGTGGTTTGCTCCGTTCGATAGATCGAACAAAAGTATATGCATGAGTGAGCAACACACATTTGAAACGTATACATATGCACACAATCAGAAGAGAAAAAAAAACGGGCAAGAAAATTATCAATGTTCGCTTTCGTTACTCTTCTCTTCCTTTTCACTTTTATATGATGGTCAAAATGAGATCAATCATTCTATTCATTGCTTCTTCTCAATCATTTTGTCTACATTATACACATATAAAATTCTTCATAACGAATAAAAAAAAAATTCAATTTTTAAATTAGTAATACTATGAAAACCTTATTTTTTCATATGTATAATCAAATATTCTACCGACATGCAATTTGTCCATATATATATGTCGAAATTTGTGCTTAACTAATCGATTGAAATTGATTATAGGGTTTTTTTTTCTTTTTTGTTACACAAATATTCAATTTATTTGTGTTTTAAATAAATGATTTATACAATTTGAATAATAATTAAAAGAATAAATAAGAATTATTTACCGTTAATTGGAAGATTTCGATAGGCAATATAAATTCGATATGTACCAATTTTTGATGGTGATAGTGAAATACGAATATGATTTGATGGAAGTGGATGAATTTGAATAGGAATTAATATTGGTTGAAATTGATTTTCATCAATTTGAAAAAAGGTCATAGCAAAGATTTTTCCAGGTCCTGCTTTATCAACATTACCTAAAAAAAAGAAAATTTCATTTTTATAAATTAATAAACGAATAAAAAAAAACCACTTATATACATATTAAATGACAATTATTTATTGGTTGTAATGAATTAAATGGTTCAAGATGAACAATATTTGGATTATAAACAGGAAAAATAAATGGACAACCTATATCAATAAAAAAAAGAAAATAAAGTATATTTTATATAATAATTTTTTTTTATTACCTGGAATAGGTTGTTCAATATAATCTTTTAATGTAATTGAATAATCTCCTGCAATAGTTGGTCGAAATTTAAGAAGAAATGTATCATCATTTCGACGAGCTGCTTGTATAGGAATTTCTATACCATTTATTGCTACATGTACATATGCAATATGTGGAAGATCAACTATTTATTTACAAAAGAAATTCATATGATTTTAATATTTCTTTTTATTAATTACATACTTAAAAGATGTACATCAACATTGACAAGTGGATATGGATTTTGTAGAAGTACTTTAAATGGATATCGTCGAGGATCTGCAATAAAAAAATTAATTTGCATCATATTCGATATATCATTATTATTGATATAATATAAAATATATTTCATAGTTCCCAAAAAGTCCTCAGTATATTAACGGCATGAACTATAATGTTTCTTTCCAAAACTGAGATATATAGATAGATAAAATATTGAAATATTAACAAACAATATATGAATATGATTGTTAATGAAATATTTACGAGACACAACAGAAAACTGCATCTGTGAAAAAAGTGTCTTCTTTAGTACTATTATACGTACTAATAGAAAATAACAAAAGTGAGGAAATTCTAATTGATGATAGTTACTCTTTAATGATAATAGGTTGTCGATATATTATTCTATCTTATTCCTTTCTGTATTTCGACTATGTATTTTTCTTGACAGACGTCCTATTTCATTATTATCTTATTATTATTCGTGCATTATTTTGTTTTTATTTGACACTTATCATCATTGATTTAACTGACATAGAAGACTACTCTATATATTCATTTATTTTCACAATAGCTCTTTAAACGACATTATGTATCTCAATAACATAGCAAACACTAATATCTATTATTCTCGAAAATTACAATTTAATTGGTTCATACTTTTCGATATCAGCTCAATTTTGACTCTAATACATCAATAATACAATCATCGCACTGATTGACACTGACAGCAAGGTCATTTTGGTACATTAGATACTAAATTCCTCATATTCAAACTAGTTTGAATCAATAGTAGAAATATTGAGTTTAGAGGGTGTTTTGAAAGATTGTACAAAAATTTTAGAATTGTGTGAGGATTGATAAAACTGATGCATCATTTCTTTCGACTAGGGAAATATACATGTTCCTCATTGCTATGCAAATATATCCGTTGATCTTTGGCTTTTGATATGGGTTGAAAAAGTCTATAAACAGCTCGAAAAAACTTTATATCATATGTGACACTTATGTATATAATAAATGACTTATGATTAGGTGTAGGATATTTGCATTCTAGCATTATCTCATAAGCAATCACGTCTTACGGTTGTAAACAAAACTTGAATTCTAATATTCTAATAAATTGAAATATTTTGGGTTCTTCTTGTATTTTTTATGAGAATATGGAAAGAAATGTTTGTAAGATTATGATTAAAATCTATTTTATATTTCTGTAGTAAATAATTTATCATACCAAATACAGTATCAATAGGTTGTTGTGATTGAAATTTTTCTTTTAAATGATTCAGACGTTGAATTTGTAAATCATTCAATGGTATATTTGTTGGTATTGATGAAGAACGATCTTCAGATTTTGTTATACGTTCTGTACGTTGTTGTTCAATAGCTGATGAATTTTTTTGTGATGTTGTTTGAGTCATATTTTCATTTGATTTCGATAAACGTGAATGTATTGGATCAAATATTGCTTGAGATGATAATGAACGTGCTCGTTCTTGTTCCTGTTGTTTTGGATAAGTTGAACGTCCACGTTCTTCAGTTTCATCTGTTCGAATAGTTTTTCCTATTAGTTCTAGAAAAAAAATAACAAAAAAAAAACAATTTAATAAAATAAAAATCTTCTTCATATACACATACACACACACCCTGTTTATCAATTAAAGATTTTTTGATACGAATCGAGTATTTACCTCGAATACATTCCCAATTTGATTGTTCTGGTTTATCAAAATGAAGTACTAAACGAATACTACCATCTTTTAAATGCTGATACTGTTCTATTATATTATAAAGAATATAATAACACTATCTTTGGTTTTTTTTTTCTATAGACATACCAACAATACCATATCCTCGATGGAGTATTCCTAAAAAAATTTAGGAAATAATATGTGCTAGAGCAGTGATTTCCTATGACTAACAAGGGTGTGTGTGTATGTATTTATCAATCTTATACTTACGTTCTTCAATAGGTTCATTTAATATTTTTTTAATATCTTTAGATTCAACAAATACTCGTAATGGTGTTTCAGGTATTGCAATTCGATTAAATAATACAGATATAGTATGTGAACCTAAAGATATTATTTAAATATATATATATATATGTTTTTCAGTTTTTTGAAAATTTACCTGGAATAGCTGGTTCGAATTCTACATCAACATAACCATTTGATCGTTTAAGAACAGTGATTGGTAATGAACGATTATTTGGATCTGAAAATATGAAATAAATTTTTTTTGATTTTATAATGAATTTTTTGTTTTTCTTCAAACCTTTAATAGCAATTTTTAATGAACCTTTTCCAGCTTTTGTTGGATCAATAACAAATCGATTTACTGTATTTATTTGTAATTTATCCGGAAAATCCATTAAATGAACAGCAGTTGGATCAAATGCATGAACAATTAATGGACTACCTTCAATTGGTTCATTTTCTTTTGATATATGAATTTCTACAGGTCCTAAAAATAAAAATTGATTCTTTTATATGTTTATAAAAATTTAAAAAAACATACCAACAACAGTAGGTTCATAAAAAATTCGTTTTCGTCCATCAATAAGATATTCAGTTTTATAATTAATATTTTTTCCATCAGCATCTTTGAAAAAAAGAAAAGTTTTATTCATTTTAAACAAAAAAAAACTTTCTTTGTTTACCATAAATTAAAATTTTAAATTTATTATCTATATCTTTAAAACTAAATTTTGAAATGATACGAACGCCTGGATCATTAAGATCTGTTATATTAAGTATTTGTACTTCTGGACTTATTCGATGATTTATATGAGGTGATTTAGATACTTCATTTGGAATAATTGATGTTAGTTCTTTCATTGGAGATAATGGTGGTGGTAATTGTGATGATGAAATTGATGATGGAATATCAGATGTTTCACTAATTGTTGTAAAATCTTTTACGGTTATAAATGGTATAAATGAATCATTTATATTATTATTATTATTATTATAATTTTGATTAAGATTTTTTGATAATTTTGGTTTTTTTACTTTCATTTCTGGTGAAGGTGTAACAGCTGGTGAAAGTGATACATAATCATCATCATATGCAAATATAGGTAATAAAGCAAAATTTTTACTATCATTATTTGATACACGTATCCAATGAGTTCCTTGAAAAATATTTTTAAAAAAAATATTCTAATAGAAATATATTAAATAAAATTTACCAACTCGTACAGGTGATAAAGCAATTATTAATTCTCCATGTTCATTTTTTGAACGTTGAAATGATAATGGTCTTTCAAATGGATCTATAGAAAAAATTTCAATATAATTATCTTTTCTTTTTTATGATATTCAATAGAAATTTTACCAGTGATATCAATTTGTAATTTATCTATATTATCAAAAACACCTTCAAATTTATGTTCAAGAATTTCTTTAACTTGTACACGAAGTACTGGTTCAAATGGACTATTAGCACCAAATGACATTATACGTATAGGACATATATCAAGTAAATTATTTTGTGTTCGAATAAATACTTCATGAATATCTAATTAAAAAAATAAAATAATTAAATACATTTAATAATAATTGAATATAATTGACAATCAAAAATCAGATAATTTTAACTCAATTAATTCCATTTAAATATGTATCCATGTCAGTACATTGATCATTGATGATACTGATATCGATTTTACTGAATACATTAACATCAACTATATTAATCATGCTAAACTATTAAAATACTGACTTATTCATATATTAATTCGATTTAGATACATGAAGCTCTTTCTCAATTGCCTTTATCTGAGTCGAATTAATGTATGACTAAGTCAGTATTTTATCTTCGGTTTAATTCTTTGCACTCTCGCTCTTGTGGAAACTAATAAATTCAACTAAATTATAGTAAAAATAACTTAGGAAAAATTTTCTTTCTTCATATTTCTCTTTCTAATAGTAAATATTGAAGATTTCCAGTTACTTTCATATCTTAGAAATTCTTCTATAAACTTTAAATAAACCAAACCAACCTAATTTAGTCGGTACATATTCAATAATAAGATCTCGATTCAAATTTCGATAAAATGCCGCTGGAATTGTATGAGCTAATGGATCTATAAAAAAATAACATAATAAAATTTTTTTTTTCAAATGAAAATTTTATATTTTACCCTTTACAATAACATTAACATCATTTCCATTAATTTTACTTTGATCTAAAATTAATCGAGTTATATCTTCAATACCACCATTACGAAATATATCTGTTTCTTCAGTAACACAATAGATATCAAATATTTGTTCATTATTATCATCATTAATAATTAATTGATAATAATCTATAAATTAACAAATGAAAAAATATTTTTTTAAATTAAAAAATTTTTCTTTTTACCAATTTCACTTAATGTAAAAAAAATTTTCCATTCTAATGAATTTCGTTGAATTTCAATTGGAATTTCATCATTATTTAAACCTTAAGAAAAAAAAAACATAAATTTTATAAATGTAAATTCAATAACAAAAAAAAATGTTTCATACGTTTTAAATGAAATTTTAAATTTTCATTATTAGAATTAATAACAATAAAATTAAGTACATTTGGATGAATAATTCTTTCACCTTCAATTGTTCTTTGATAATCTGATGATAAAATTTCCATTGAAGCAAGAATAATTAATGAATCATTATTATCATTATCATTTGTTTGAATTTGATAAATACCAGATTTTATAGGTTCAAATTCAATACGCCATCGACCACCAGAATCTTGTATTCGTGTATGTTTAATTATAATTTGATCTGGATCTATAAAAAAAAATTTATGTTTATTTGTTCGAGAAAAAAGAATTATTGTCTATATACCAGTGACAAATAAATCAAAATCTTCATAAATATCACTTAATGGTTTACCACATATTAACCAAGCAAGTTCACCAACTTTTGTTCCTTCTAATTGTCCACCAATTAAAAATTCATGATCTTCAATATCTTCTTCTTCATCATCATCATTGATATTTTCTTCTTCTTCTTCTTCTACTTCAATATTTTCTTTATGATTTTTTGATAATTCATCAACATGAATTATAAATGGACTACCTTCAACAGGTATTCCATTAAATGCAATTATAATTGAATATTGTCCAGCTATTTCAGGTAGAAAACCAATATGAAATTTTCTTGCTTGAATACTTTTAAGTTCAGCTGGTAATGTACGTTTACCATCACTTATTGTTACTTCTAAATGTCCTTCACCAGCACCATGTGTATCAACAGTAAAAATTAATGGAATACCAATAATTCCATTATCTATAGAACTAACACGAATTTTATTTATATCAAATATATCAACATGATATGTTGATATTGGTTGATCATCATAAGATATTAATATTGTATGTTGACGAGCAATATTTGGTGTAAAATTTATTTGATAACGAGTTTTTTCATTTGAAATTGAGTTTATATTATGTGGAATAACACGACCACCATGAGATTCAGTTATAAGTACAGAAATTGGTTTTGGTTCAACAAGATCAACTGTTTAATTTTTTTAAGAAAAAAAAAGATAGTTTTTATTAAAATTTTTAGAAAGAAAAAAGTATATATATATATTGATTTACCAGTAAAGATAACTGGTTGTCCGACATTACCAGGAGCAATTGGTGAAACATAAATTTGTTTAGAATCAGTCATTACTGGTATTATGAGAGGATCCACTAAAAAGGAAAATAAATGTTTTCTAGATTCAATAGTTTACACGATTTATTTTTCTATTGATTATGTGAATGAGAACAAAAATAAGCAAATGATTATTTATTACACCAATCGATGCAATAAGAAAATAGTTAATCAAAACTTGACTAAAGAATAGATGGTACTCATTTATGTATAGACTAGAATTGTCATCAATATGATAATCTTTATAAAAATGTATATAAAAGCATTGAAGTCGAATAATAATACACCATCTAAATGACTATTGTATTTCACACTTTTGAAGATAGTACATATACGGCCCCTATAACAATATATTTATGTGAATATATCAGTTATTTTATAGTTCATTATAGATTTGATATTCAAACTAGCAACTATGTACAAAGTGAGCAATTCTTACTCATGCTGTAAAGTATTGTAATTGGAGACGTCTGTCATTCAATAGGAACGAATAAGTCTCATCCGAACAGTTGAATCTTTATTATTTGTCTGAAAAACAAAGAAGTATTGTTTCAGTTGCCAATGCTGAAGATATAAGTAGATGTGTAGAAATTTAAGGTGAAAAACACACTACCTTCGTCAGCAACAATTAATACTTCAGCTGAACTCTTTGAAAACTGAAAAAAATCACGTTGAACGCTTTGAGATTCTTTTTTGTTGGTGACTGATCAACACATAATTGTTTTATCTCTTACCACATCTCATGGATTTTTCTCGTTTAATTTATACACTTGGTGTTAAACAAACTGCTGAATCTACACATAGAATTCTTCAGAATTCGTTTTTTTTTCAGATTTTGAGACACTACCAGCTATATCAACTGGCTATATTTAGACACGTGAAAGCACAGTATGATATACATTGATTCTGAAATTTCCAGTAAAACTTGTCTTATAAAAGCCGACTTTCTATAAATTCTGTCAAGGTTTGACACAAAAATTTTTGTTTTCTCTTCTATTAAAAAAAATTCTAAAGTGAATTTGAAAAGTTTCGATTTAATTTTTCAAAACTATTGCCTTTATTTGGAGATTTTTTTCACATCAAAATGCTTAAAGTAAAAATCAATGTTATTCTTGATGTTATATCGTTCGAACAATAGTTCTGGAGCACTGGTCATTCTTTATTAATCGTTTGATTAATCATTCTATTTATATATCAATTTTGATAATGACATATAATTTGATCATATCTTTTTATCCAAATCATCAACAAAAAATAAATCATACTGTCGACAAAAAACATATTCTTATTAATGGTTGTCGATTTGAAGGTGACATTAATGATTTGTCATGATGTTTAATGTACTATTGATCCAACTCTAATCATACATCATGTCATAGTTTATGGCGTAAAAAATGAATATAACCTTCTAACTTTAAATTACATCGACTATGATAAAACTGATTATAATAATAAAAAAAAAACTTTTACTTACAAGTATCTTCACCATTAAATAATATTGAAACTATACAATCATTTAATGTTTCAGGTATAAATGAAATTTCATAAATATGAGTAACAATTCGAGTTTGTTCATGTGTTATTAAATTTCCATTTTGTTTAATTTTTACAGATAAATGACCCTCACCAGCTTCATTTGTATTAACTAGATAAACAAATAATAAAAAAGAAAAAAAATATTGTTTTTCTTTACTCGTAAATTTATATGATCGATGTAAATTAGCAGGTGGTAAATCACTAATACGAATTTTAGTTATATCATAAACTTGACATATAAATTTCATTGAAATAAAACTTTTTTCTTTATCATTATAAAATATAATTTTATGTTCACCAATTTCATTTGGAATAAAATTAATTGAATAAATATTTGTTGATTTTTCTTCAATTTTTCCTTCAATTCGATTATTTGATGGAGTTATTATATCAACATAAATATTTCGATTAAATATTGAATTTAATTTTGGTTTTATTATGAATGATGTTCGTTTATTAATTGATGCATATTCATAATTTTCAAATGTAAAATCACTTGAATATGCATTACATGTAAATGGTGATCCTATTGTAACAAAAAAAAAAAACGTTATTTTTTTTAATGTTTTTTTTTTTTTGTTTTGTTTACCAGGAATATCAATTCCATTAAATTTAATACGAATATAATGAATTCCAATTTGATCAGGAATAAATTTCACACGAAAACGAGCACCATTTTCATTTTGTACATAATTAGGAATATTTTTATCATTTATTGATACAGCTATTTCAAGATTACCTGAACCAGAATCTGTTGCATCAACTAAATATAACACAAAAAATATAAATAAAAATATTTTTTTTCATAGATTTTTATTTACTAATAAAATAAGTTGATGAATCAACAATAGTTGATGATGGAAAATCATATATCATTATTTTATTAACATCAAATGCTCGTGCTGTATATGAATGATTATCTATAAGATTATTATCTTGAAAAATTTCTATTTGAAAATCACCTAAATAAAATTTTTTTTTCTTATTAAATTAAAACTATTTTATAATTAACTAACCAACGGTATTTGGTGTATAAGTTACTTCATATCGATTTGAATCAACTTTTGTCATGGTACAAGATATTAAATTATCCTCAGGATCTAAAACATATATATTGTCTTAATTTTATTTTAAATAGAAAATTTTTTATTATAACTTACATTAAATTAGTAATCAATGTTATCTACCTAATTATATTAGAAAAACAAAACACCAAAACAAAAAAAAAAAATGAGTATCTCTACTGCTCGAGACCATCACCAAAATATTAAATTAAAACAAAAAAAAGAAATCTATACTAAACCTTTAATAGAACATTTTAAATCTCCAACACCAGCATTTTGTGTTACAATTGTAAATGATGTTGAAATATTAACAGGTACAGATCCAAGACCTTTACCAAATACCATAACACGTTGAGTATCCATAACATTAACATTAAATGGACTTCCTAAAAAAATAAAAATAAAATAAAATTTTTCATTTTTTCTATTACGTTCATATTGACTGAAACCATCATTATAAATATAAAATTCTCTATCTAACCATAAACTACATGGACAACCACTCGAGATACAACAACACATCGTTTTTCTTTTTTATGATTATAGTATATGTACCTAACTTTCGTTCTTATTCATTAGTTTTTTTTTTCTCTTCTCGATTAAAAAAGCCTTTGAACGTGATAAATCTTTAAGAATATAACAACAATAACAACAAAAAAAAATTACCTGAAGATGAATGTAACACGGATGATATCTCATCATCGTCAACTACGGGATGATCAATAGTAAGCATTACACACGTATATACTCTCTTCCTATCTAGTATTTAAAATGAATTGAAAATTGAATTGTTTCGCTCATTCACTCTCTCGCTTAGTAAAGTTGATGCGCTTGAGAGAGCTGCATATGCATATACATACATATGTCCACTTTCGCTTTTTCGATTTACCTCGCTCACATTTTTTTTTTCCTTCGTTCATCTTCATAATGGCATGTCTATGCATCAGCAATTTTTTATTTACGCTCTCATACATTTATATACGAACAACAAAACAAAGACGATAACTATCAATAAATTACTAAAAAAAAAAAGGAAAGGACAAAATAGTATTTTTGTATAATTAATTATATATCTTATCTAAGATAACTAGCGATGACTATCAATTATAAAGCATTATATACATATTATTTTGTCATATTTAAATGAAATAAATATTAAAAAAAAATGAATCTTTTCTTTTTGATCAATCTAAATTGTATGAGATAATCGATCAATATTTTATCAATAGATTTTTAAAATCAAAATTTGTCGTTTTATGAATGTTTTTGTGTTATTTATATTATTATATTTAGAAAGTATTATCTTACCTGGTACAGGTTCGCCATTAAAAAGAATATTACAATAATGTACTGTTGCTTCTTGTGGAATAAATTGAAGTTCGAAACGACTATTACCAATAGGATTAACTTGATTTGGAATATTACGACCAGAATAATTTACACTAATTTCAAGATTTCCTTCACCAGCACGAGATGCATCAACTATATTTTTTTAATTAAAAGAAAAGATAAATTAAAGAAATTTATATTCTTTAACTAACTAAGAAATCTTGTTGATTTTCGAACAGCACTATCAGTTGTTGGAGGTGTAACAAGAACTTTTTTTGGATCATAACATTTTACACGAAATGGACTTCCAGGTACTGAATTACCAGCAAATGTCACATGAACTGTATATGTTCCTACTTCTGATGGTATCCAATCAACTCGTAGACCATCAGAAGTAAGACGTGTTGATGGATTTAACTGTTCATTTGTCGGTGTAAGAACAGTTACTTGTACATCATCTGAACCTCCATGTGGTGTTTCAATAGTAAACCAAGTTTGTTCACCGAGTAATGCTTGACTAAGACCAGGTCCACGTGTTGTTATATCATCTGTTGAAAATATTTGACATTCTTTTGGAAAACCTATATAAAAAAAATATTAATTAGATATATTATTCTGATAAATAAATATTTACCAGGTAATTGATGTCCATTGAATTTAATTGAAATTATATGTGGATCGGTTGTTTTTGGTATAAATGTAAAAAGAAATTTTGAACTTCCTAATGCTTTAACTTGATTTGGTACTAAACCATCATTTATAGCAACTTCAAGTTGTCCTTCACCAGCTTTTGATGCATCAACTGTAAATTCTACTGGATTATTATATGTAACAAGATGTGGAATATCCGAGACAATTAAACGAGTTGAATCATATGCTTTAAGAGCAAATGGTGAACCATTTATATCCATTCTTTCACTACTACTATTATTATTATTATTCGAACGAATATCCACACGATGTGTGCCTAAAGAAAAATATATAAATTATCGTATTGTCCATAAATTCTTATCATATTGTATTACAAACAAAAAAGAAAAATTTTTTTTTTTCTTAATTAAACAAAACAAAGAAAAATAAATAAATAAATTTTGAAATGTTAAATTACATTTAAAATAAAAATAGTCATACCTATCTTATCGTCAAAATAAATAATGTTTACAATTAAATGATACAGAAAGAGAGAAAAGTGAGGTGGAAGCCAGAATGATGTTGTCGTTTTGTCGTTCTTTTCTATTCGATTCTATATAACATACTTGAAGGTATGTCTATATGCATATTAAACGACGACGAAAAAGAGGAAAGGGGGGGGGGGGGGGAGTGAAGGAAATGTGCCATCCTATACGTGTGAAAGATGAGTGTATATGTAGGGACGTATGTTTGTCCTTGATTTTATATACAAGTAGTGAAATAAGTATTACATCAGTTAAAAAGCTAAAAATTGATTTTTTTTCAATGATAATATGTTGTATCTGATTTACATTTGAACATATCATTATCTCTTACCGTACTTGACAAGCTTCAAACCTTCATCATTATGCAAAGAAAAA
>JAJEKB010020550.1:173-25505 GCA_022393335.1 Macrotrachela quadricornifera | reverse complement strand
TTTTTTTTGTCGTGTACATTTCGTCTAGATTTATTTCAATGTATCCACCGAACGTTCATCCTGTAAGTAGAAAATTTTTATAATTTTCAAATTATTTTTAATTACTTTTTTATATACAAATGATTTAAATATCCTTTTTTTGTTTAAATGCATATATATGTATATAGGGTGAAATGATTGTCATTTGTCTTGATAAGATGGCTCGAGTACTTGGTAAATATTTATTTTATTAATAATTAGATATAATTTAGAAAATGTTTATATTTAATATAGAAACAAAACGAAGACGTATTTATGATATAGTTAATGTTCTTGAATCTGTTGAAACAATGAGTCGAATTGCAAAAAATCAATATCAATGGCATGGACTTGGAAATTTAGGTCATACATTATCAAAACTTAAAGTTAGAAAAAATTTTATTATTTAAAAGTAAAAACAAAAAAAGAAAATCTTAATTTTTTTTTCTAAAGACATTAGCATATAAATCTGGATTTGTTGAATTTGCTCGTTCAATTCGTGAACAAATCGATCAAATGGTTCTTTCAGGACAATTAAATACTGGTCAAGGTACACAAAATGAAGCACTTAAATGTATACAAATCGTTTCAACTGGTAAAAATGTTTCATCATCAGAAAACGATGAAGGTAAAATAATTGAATATATATATATATTCAAATAATAAATAGCATATTTTCTTACTCTTTTTTTTTAAGTGGCCCGCGAAGAAAAAGCACTTGGTATAATGGCACAAAAATTTCTTATGCTTTTTCTTACATCAGATGTAAGTTAATTACATAATTAACATATTTTTTTCTTTTAAATTTAATTATTTATGTAAATTAATATTAAAAAAAAATAAAATAATGAAAAGGATCGAATTGTTAATATTATTTTTGCGGCTAAAGTTTTATTGGGTGATTCAAAAAATGAAATAACTGAATTTGGTCGTTATAAGAGTAAACAATTTTCAAAAATTATTTTTGCATATTGTTTTTTTTTTATTTTAAATAGCTGTTAAAATATTGTTTTTCTTTTTGTATTTTGATTATAATTAATTATAATTTTTTTTGTTTTGTTTATTAATAGCAAAAGTTCGAAGATTATATGATATTGCAAATGTTTTATCAACAATTAATTTAATAACAAAAGTAACAGATCCAAGTTATCGTGGTCCTCGTCCTGCTTTTCAATATATAGGACCTCGAACAGAAATTATTCATCATGCTGAAAGTAGGATCTTATAAAATATGAATTTATTGTTTTTTTAGAGAGAAAATTTTGTTTTTGTCTCTTTTAAAGATGTTGTTGATTTTATTAATTCAGAAAATACAAAATCAAATTCAAAACATTCATTATTTGATCATTTTAAACGAAATCTTTTTCTTAATTGTACTATTCCAAGATTTGATCCAAGAAATGGTTTACTTGGTCTTAAAAGTGCATTAGATATGAATGGACGAAGTAGTTCAGGTGTTACAGTTACTGGAGTTTATTCAAATACAATTGGAGGAGGTAAGATTTAAATATTTATCTTTTTAAAATTAATTCAATTTCGAAAAAAAACACATTTTGTATACATTAGTATATTTATTTGAAATATATTTTATTTAAATTTATAATCTATCTCTAATAAATTCTATTCCAGATGATGATATTCAACATTCAACTAGTGAAAATTCACCTACAACACAACATTCATCATCCTATATGCCTGAATCAAGTAAATTAAATCTAATGTTAATTATTTTGAAAGAATTCTTTTCATCTAGAAAAAAGAAAATATCCAAAACATAATGATATTGATAATCAGCATAAAAGTATTCTTGTTCCATCAATTGGATGTAAAAATTTCTTTGTTTATTCTTACAATTATTATATATTATTCTTTCTAGTTGGTAATACATCATCAATGAATCTTATGACTCAATCGTCTAATTCTTCTTATCTTCAATTTACACCACATGATCCATCAACAAAATTTGGTAATATCAATATATTTATATTGATTGCTTTTTAAATTGTTTTCTTTAATTTAGATTCTCCAAATCTTCTTACATATAATTGCCATCAAACATGGTCATCAAATGATGATAATTCTAATAGTTCATTAATAAATAAAACAGCTCGCCGTCGTAGTTCAACAATAATTACAAATGGTCCAAAACGACCTGTTGGACGACCACCAAAAAAACTTCAACAACAAAAACCTGATGAAATACTTATTCAACCATCAGAATCAAATTCTTTAATTGAACAAACAACATTGGTTTGAATTTTCATTTCTTTTTCAAAATAAAGAAAAAAAAAGATGATTATTTTTTCTTTTTATTATTTTAAGTCTGATCAACAATCAAATATAAAACGTCATCCACAAGATTTACAAGATATTAATGTTGATATGTTAACATATCAAATGCGAAGTGTACTTCCATCAATAAGTAATTCGATAAATTTAACAAATTCATTATTTAAACAAGAAGATATGTTATCATCAACAAATGTATTTCATTATGATGATAGTGATTTAATAGAAACAAATACTCTTCCAAGTATTAACTCATTTATGAACAAAAAATATCTTCTCTAAACAAAAAAAAAAAAGAAAACTCTATACGTTCTGTGCTTCATTGATAGCTATTGAGTAATATGAGATGCTTCGTTTTTTTTCTTTCCTATTCTAATGCTTTTGGGCTCGATATATATTCATTGATTGTGCATCTGTGTTTCTTGTCACCCCATCTTTCGCCTTAGCATTTATTGAAGCCATGATAATTCTCTCGTTATATATATATATATCATCTTGTTGTTTTCTGCGGTTTTTCTTTTTATCATCAACAACGACGATATCAGTATACAAAGAAAAAAAAGTCTTTCTTTCCTTCATTTTCTATGTGTCTCTTTTTCTTTTTTTGCATTCTTCATGCTATGCCACTGATCACTGTACTAAGCAGAAAAAAGATAATGATGGTAGCTACTAACACACAGCAGTAAATACGACGACAATAACCAATAGACACCTATTTTTTTGCTTTGTGGTAACAAGGACAGAATTGACAAACTATTTGTTCATATTCGATAAACGCATGATTGATCTTTATTGAGCCGTATTAAGAAGTTGTGGTAAAATTCTTAACAACTGCTTTTTCTTCTAATCATAAAATAGCGACTATTATAATTTATTTATTCCTCAAAGTAAATTACTTAATATTATTCACTTAACTATTTTCATTAAAATACTTTCCAATCACATTCATAAATAACTGTTCTTCTTTTCCCAAGAAAAATCTAGAGTAGCTTCAATATTAGTTATTCTTTTTGTCTATAAATATATAAGTAGCTTTATTTATCATATATTTTAATGCATCATTTCCTACATAATTTTTCTTTTCATTGTCGTACTATTAAAACACTTCGACATATATATATATATAAAGTCTTTATGAACAACTATTAATATTATAAATATATATTTTATATCTGAAATAATAAATGTTATTTTCATTATATATATATATAATCATTTATTTTATTTCAGATATAATTTCCGTTCTTATATTTGCTTCTTTTTATAATTGAATGAGTCGGTGACGTGTAAAATAAAAATAGAAAAAAAATGAATAAAGAAGTGTTAATCGATGTTGGCTCACAGTTGGCACATTTACGTATGTATCCAGTTTTTGATACATGTCATTACTTATTAACGGCATTACAAGTTCGAGATGACATACAACAACATCAAGCAGGTAAAATTCTTTGAAAATCAATTATCTAGTTATTTCATAGAGATTTTCAGATTGAGCGATAAAAATATTTTGTTTCTAAAAAAAGAAAGTCGTATGATAAAATATTTTTTGTTGCCATTGTCTTTGTTGTTTATTCTATTATTAGAACTATATATATTATTCTTTTATCTTTAGCAACACAAAATTTTACACGACGTCATCCGTTATCATGTTGGTTATCAACAATGTTACTTTGTTTTTCTGGTTCAATGTTATCAAATTTTTTACTTGGTGAAAGTCCAATAAAAGATTTTGTTCATTATCAACATCTTTTACTTGCAACTATTTGTTGGTATCTTGTATTTTATTCACCATTTGATATTATAACGCATTTAATACGATTTATACCTATTCGAATTCTTATTGGTATTGCCAAAGAAATTCAACGAACAAAAAAAATTTATGATGGAGTTCATTTAACATTAACTATTTATCCTGATGGATATATTATTGTTGTTCTTATTGGAGCTATTAAAGGTAAAAAACAAACAAACAAATAGTTATTGAATATATTGAAATAAGTTTCATTTAATATTTTTTAGGCTGTGGTGGATCAATAATGTCAGCAATTGATCGATTTATTCGAGGTATATGGTTACCTACACAAAATGAATTTCTATTTCCATCTTTGTAAGTATTTCATTAAATTAATTCAATATTTATAATCATAGTCAATTAGGAGAAAGTAAATTAAATAGATTTATTAATAAAATTATCAAAACTTTGAATTATATTAAGATAGAAAAGGTTCAATTATCGAAAAGGTCAATATACAACACATCATTTCTTATTCGTAGAACTGTCAAAAATTGTTTTTTACCATAAAAATAGGAGGAAAATTTATATTATTAAAAGTATAATTTATCTAAATTGTTGAAAGCTTCCATTATTTATATCATTAAATATAAATATTAGGTTTCAGTTTATATTTAATAATTATGATAAAGCTATTTATTCGAAAATGAATTAACGAAATAGAAGATTTTTCTCTATAAATAAATTCTTTAAAATCTATTTATATATTTAAGTGCAACAAAAGCTTGTTTTATTTCTGCAACAATCTTCTTATTGGAGCATCTTCAATTAATTCAATTTGAACTTGAATTAATTTATTTATGTATTGCTTCAATGTTTATATATGTACGCATTATAACAATATTTTTTAAACAATATGATCCATTAATGCCATTTGAAAATCTTTCATCTGGGTTATTATTCAATAGTTGGTCAGAAACAATTGTAATTATTAATATTAATTTGAATTAATTTTGTTTTTTTTTTTCTTTTTTAAATTTATAATATGTTTACATTTAGTCTGATGCATATCGACGAGCAACTTTAGCTTCATCATCGACAGGTACAACTAACCAATCAACACAACAACAAGCAACCGTTATACCGGCTGCTCTTACACCACTTACTGCAACGACAACAATGATGAGTTCAAAAAAAGAAGCAAATAATAATGATGGACAAGTTAAAGGACTTGATGGAAAAAAACGAGATTAATAAATCGTTTTTTTTTTATTGTTTGTTTTGTTTTACAATGCAAAGAAAAATAATTAAGAATTTCATCCTACTTATCATCATTCTTGTAGATTTAGTGACTAACCTTTTTTGTTTCATTTTTTCTTCTTATACACACGCACATATATATTTTATATTCGTAATACGATGCACTTGAATAATACAAAAATAAAAAAATAAACTAATCAAAAAAGAAGTTTTATAAAAAAAAATCTAAAGATCATCAGGATAAACATTCAGATTTAAAACTTAATATTATATTTTGATACATAAAAAAGAGGAAGTTTAACTACTCTGTAATTACGCACTTTTTTTCAAAAATAAAAAGTTTATTTATTAATAATGACGTTTCCTTGAAGTAATTTGAATTGATGCGGAGGTCTGCTTGAATTTTCTCAATATTCGGCATACTTCTCTATGAAAAAATTTGTACTTTTTAGCCCTTACATCATTTCTAAGGTTAAAACTGCATAATTAAATTTTTTTTCTGTGCGTGTTACAAAATTCCTCTTTATAATATGGTAGAAGGCAAATGAATTTTTTGTTTTTATTACTACAACTTATTTATTAATATGTTAGACGTAGCTCTCTTCTATAATAAATAAAATTTGCGCATAAAGAAGATTAATAATGTATATCTGAAAGAAAGATTATAGAATCCATTGCTTCTTTTCTAAGTCAAAAACAATGAGCATTTTGAACGGATATTTAAATGAATTACATAAAAAAAAAACTAATCTCATTATATTATACGGAATTTTTTTGTTCTTTTATTTAAGGAAAATGCATGTTTTTACGTCTATAGAAGTATAAAAAAGCTTTTTATTAGTAAATGTATCTTTTATGCTGTATTTTTAAAAAAAAAAACGTTTTCATCTTTATGAATTTTTTAAAATACTTTTTTTGTGAATATGAATGACTTGTTTTTGATGAATTAGATAAGAAATTTTTTTTGTAAGCCATTGAAAATCTTTTAAAATCTGTTTAAGTAGATTGTTTTACCCCATTAATTCATTAGATTATCTTATATTTGAATCTTTAAAAATATCTATTCTATTTCTTTTTATTGATCATTGTTATAATTGAAAAAATATGGTTTTTTTCTAAGTTTGTTCGTATTTGTATATTTCTTTTTAGAAGGACGACTTGTTCTTTTTAGTTATCATCGTTCGAAGAAATGACAGTGTAGACTGTCAATTAAAAAGACTGTTTTTTCTTTATATTTATAAATTATTTCTTTTTAACACAATGACGACATAACTTGCTTTCACGTTATTTTTTCATTTTAGAATGTTTTATCATCGATTATCATGATTGTATTGTATAAACAGTAAGTTAAAAAGATGAATAGTTCAATACGAAAACTAAGTAATAATATAATGAGATGATCCGTGGGTGTATTTAGGATCCATATTGTAATGATAAATATGATTTTAAAAAAGTAGAAGATTATTAGAAATAGAAGCATGATTATTTTTTAATTATGACAGATTAGAAGAAAATAAGAATTATAATTGAATATAATGCAATCTTTTTAATAAGGAACGATAATAGTTGTTTTAAAGAATACAAATTTATTATACTCGATATGAGTAATATAAAAATATTCAATAGATCAATTCATTTCTTGTCATTGTTTAATGATATTAATAATATTGAACGATAATTGATCCATATTATGTCAAAATTTATTCGATTCAAACATAAATGCCTCATACGAAATTGATACAATATCAATCCATACAGAAATGATGACAGGTTACTATATTCTTGTAAAAGACTAATGAATATTAATTCTTGAATATCTTTTTTTGCTTATAAGCTAATATAATCCAAGATACGACGCAAAAAAAGTGAACTGTAATAAAAGTTAAATAAGCTTTTGCATTAGAAGAACAACTAGTATTACAAGATTGTCAGTTTCTAAAAATACATTGCTATCAATATAAAGACGATAACTTGAGATTTGAAATAATTAAAGTAGCCATATTTGAAGTAATATATGGAACAGATAAATTTCATTTAATTATTTAATTTTTATATAAAGATATATCTGATCATTCTAGATTGAATATATAGATGATTATCACTAGCTTTATACTATTATAATAATACAAATAGTTAAAGAATCAAATCTTATTATAAAACAAATGTACTTGTTTATTTTAAATATACTCATAGATATACAGCCGTATAAATTGTGTGAGAGTGGCAGCGAGAATATACTTAAAGTGAACAAGTACACAAATCAAAAATAGAAATATTAATACCTAATCTAAATTATATATACTTTGCAAAATGAAATAAACAGTATAAAAATCATACTCCTATATTCAGTACTATATAATTATAGTCATGATAATATGTTATCATAATCATAATTATAACGATTCAAATTTAATTACGATTATATGATAGTAACAGTACAAAATGAATGATAATCATCTATATATTTCATCTAAACGGATCAGATATATCTTTGTATACGCATTGAACAACTAAATAGAATTTATTGATTACATACTTTTCGTTGAATATAGTTATTTTACTTATTTCTATAAACTTCTTTTTTTTCATAGTTCATAAGTGCTTAATTTAATAGAGACTCATTTGATAATAAATACGAGGATATACCTATTCATACACCAAATTCTCATCAAACGATTGACACAAAAAATCTTAATCAATATTTATTTTTTTTAAGATTTTTTATATTATCCGTATTGCTTACTAAGAATATTATTTCTCTCATATTTCAAAACCTTTCCATCGATAAGTCTCTTCAGATGAATACCTTGAATCATTTATGAGTATATGATCGACTTAAAAAAATAATCATTCAAATGCCCTTAATTATTACACTAATGATAAACATATTGACGATATTTCTTGAGAAGAAGTGCTTAGTGTATTCTGTGTTATGAGAGCTTTGATAAGTATTATAAAAAACCATATATTAGTTGTTCTCATTAATGTCTAAAAGTCAGAGGAGTATTACACATTTTCGTTTTTCAGTATATCGTTGCTATAACTCGTATCACTGTTTTACTTTTGTAAGACTTGAAAGAAAAATTAAGTTTTCCACTAAAAATGGTAGAAATAGAACAAACTATCACCTAATAGATCTATGATTCTGTCCTGAATAAGAATATGATAACATGATGAATATTCATTCATTTCAATATTTCCTGGCGAAAGTGAGCTGTTTTTCCTTACAATTTTGTTGTGTACAATTTATCCAGAAATTTCTTTCTGTCTGTAGAGAGACCTGTACGAGAAACATGTATTTATATATCATATGATTGTTCCATTTTCTACATTAATTTCTTACGTTCGCCCTCTCAAAATATTACGGTGAGAAGAAAAGTAAAAGGAACACTTTTCTGTATAGGCTTATGGATTATGTTCATTCTTTTCAATATGTAATCATCAAATTGAAGTTGTTAGCCCTTTGGGGACCGATTTTTTTTCGAGAAGGAGTAAACAATGTCGTGGAAAAATGAGGTATAATTTAGAAATTATGAGCTATATACTTATGACGCTAGTTCTCCTTTCGAAAGAGTATGACAATGAACTCTCTGGTAGAAAAGGAAATAAAATATAGAATGATTCCACTTTGAAATATCCAAAGTACTTGGGCTCTTTGTTTCAGTTGTGATGACGTATATGTACGTCATTGGTACTCAAAGGGTTAATCTCTCTCGTATTGTGTGTTTAATGACAAGAATCCTCCAATTAATTTAATTGACTATAATATAACATAGTAGCAAAAAAAACAAAAACCATTGAAATATTTCTAAAATCTTGGCAAAATCAGAATTTTTATATTATTTTTGGGTTTATTATGTATTAGAATGTTAGTAATCATCTAAAAACTCCCTTGATGAGACCATGCTGCTGAGACAAGCAATCTTTCATACAACAGAATCAGCGCTGAAAATAATTCCAACCAGATCGATTCATAGGATTAACCGAGCCAGTAAAGATCAGAAATTCATCGGTTGATAATTTGAACAATTTTCTTTATGGACTCAATTTTTTGTCATAAAAACTAAGATCTCGTCTATCATTCTAGTAGAGTTCGTAAAATAGTGCTTTAAATATATATTACTTTAATTATTTGTTTTCATCTTCTCAGTGAAAAGATTGATTATGCTGAATGTCTCCTAAATGTGTTCCTAAATTATCTTATATTCGAGGCCATTTTTCTCTCATAAAAATCTTTTTTCAAATATAATTTGCTATTTTTTTTGTCAATTTTGAACCTGTGTTACCAAAATTTCATACGATATTTTTGTTTTATTTCTATGATCTTTTAAGTAGAAAAATTAATTATTTTGACATTCCCTAGAAAAATAAAACGATAACAGGACTTATAGCAATGACATGCTTACAAAGGAAAAAGTTTAATTTTCTCCTGTATTTTTAAACTTCAATAAAAGCAACTTATATGTAAAAATTGGTGATCATTAATAAGATTTCTCTTAGACAGATTAAATTTAACCGACTTCTTATTAGTATATTAAAATTATTTCTATGTAAGCTTTAATGACGTGTTATCTTTAGAAATTCTTCTGTAGAAATGCATTTATTTTTAGGTTTTGTTTTTTTTCTAAATACTAAATGATAATATTTAATGGTATCATTTTCTTTTATTTAAAAAATTATAAACTTGAATATGCAATCTTTTGATGTCATATTTTCATCTTTCCGATTTTTTAAATGTGGGCTTTTATAAATAAATAATCTAAGGTTTTAATATTTTTGTTTTCCATATAAATATACATTTATTTATATTTCTTCCTTTTTTTCTACTTGCATTTGAGAAACAATCAAAATATTTTTAAAAACAAGTATGTGTGCTATTTCTTAAATAATATTTTTCTATGAACAAATACAGAATTTCTTTTCGTCTTCATCAGATTATTAATTAAGCTAATATGTTAGAAACAATCTTTTTGAAATGACAGAATTTTCAAAAGAAATCTACATCAGACAGATACTTATAAAAGTCTCTTTTTTAATATAAATCTGCTTTGATAAATTGTGTTTTATTTGATATGACTTAAATCATATGAAAGGATGGTTTCTTTGTATGATAAAATTACTTTATTTATACTAGAATGATTGCCTAGAAAATAAATTCTTTTAATAATTTTTTTTTATAGGGAATATAACGATTATGACTGGTAAGTTATCTGTTTACTTCGTCTGTGTAAATGTAAAATTTTTTAAATTGAGAGCAAATTAAATGTTCGATATATTCTTGCAAACACGTAGAATAGAATTTAATGTCAGCATCTATTAAATTTGCTCAGTAAATTTATAATTTACGAGTGTAAATGTTACTGTCAGTAAAGTGAAGTTTGGCAAGGCCAGAAAATCAAAACGAAAGTTTAAAAATTTTTAACAATCGAAATCGTGGAAAAAACACACACACTAGAATCGTTCAAAGAATATGAATTGTTAAATTATTGAATAAATACAGATATTCTCAAATCGACATGGACAAATCTTCATTTGTTTCATAATTGCAATTACTGGTTTCAGTTTCGGATAACTTTCGAAGCCGTACCACCTCTATAGGAAGATCGACATCGATATTGACAATCTTAAATACTAAATCCTTATAAATAAATTATTCAGCTTTTCAAACTATTTACTACGGTAAAACTAGCTTTTTACTGAGCAATTGAATATAAGTCATTTGAATTTAACGAGACAATTAAAAGTTTAATTGAGTTGCCAATTATTTATTTAAAAAAAACATTTTAACTTTCAAGTTTTCTCATATGAAAAGTTCTTTTTATATCTTTGTTATGACGTCAATCGGTTGTTTTCAATAAACTCAATGGTAGAAATTATTTCATTTTTTTATTTTAGTTTGTTTAATAATTGAGTATTATGCATTAAATAAAGAGTTCTATTTTTTTATAAAAAAATTTCAAAGCATATCTTTAAACTATATTTTACTTTTTTCAAAATAAGCAAACAAACTATGAGAACCAGCACAATCTACATCTTTTGATTAAATCCCGTTTACTAATTTATTGGTTTTTATATTTCGAATAGAAGCAGATTTTTTTTTAAATAGTACCATATATTTCATTTGAAAGAGGGATTTCGCGTTATTCGTTGTCAAAAGTTTTCTTCTTCGCCTAGATGTTATTTGATCTTTTTATTATAATATATCCTGTTGATTATCTGCATCTATAACGATCACTAACTTCAGTTCTTCATCATCTGATCACCCTAATCTCACCTTTAGAAACTGGAAATTTTTATGAGGTAAACATTTAACATATTAGATGAGTACTCAAATATTGATGGCGTATTAGTGTGAACGAGTTGTTGATTGACATGACTGATACTTTTTTTTTTTTAGTTTCACAGTTACATATTTTAGGTGTTCGTTTAGACGTTTTGACTGGCAGCCATTTATTTGAATCTAGTATTATTGTAATAGATAGCCCTTACCAGAATACTTCTTTTGCAATGCATCATGCAGCTAGATCGTACTGCTTTGTTTTAGCAGTATAATATTGATATATTATAGGCTTTTCGACCTAGGAGAAGCTAATAGAATCGTATAAATATATATTGAAAATAAAAAAGGCCAGTTTCCTATAGTCATTATCTAGTAAAACTATTGGAAAGTCAGTCCTAAAAATATGATGCTTACAGCTGCTTCAAGCCATAGAAAAAACATCCTAAGATTAAAAAACAAATTGTGCAAGTTTTTTTGACTATAGCTGTAGTTATTGTTATAGAACTGATTAGTTGGAGAAGTGAACATGTATTGTCGTTGGATGACATTTGATGAAAAATATTTCATGATATCTAACACTACTAATTATTCAAATTCTTCCTTATATTTTGGTAATAAAACTGAGAATTTATTCTAACAATGGAGATGTTTGATTTGCTAGTTATATCGACTAGATATATTCGGATCAAACTAAAGCTCTCATCCTCACGCTAACAAGTTTAAAATATTACGTATCCATAGCGTATCTAGACAAAGATCCTTGAATCTCAAGGTCTGTGAAATTTAGATATAAAAGCAAATGAGAGAATGCTTTATCCACTATTATAAAGCTAAAACATAGTATTGTTCGGCTCTCTTAGTGAGTTTGTAGCTACCTTCTTTCATATGAACCGAACATCACCATGTTCTCTCTTTATAATAGTAGAGGAAATTTTCCCTGTAGCTCACAAAGGCAGCTTTTTTTTATCAACAACTAGAAAAATTCTTTCTACTGTTATAAAGAGAAAACATGGTGTTGTTCGATCATATAAAAGAAGGTATCTACAAACTCGATAAGAGAGCCGAACAATACTATGTTTTAGCCTTATAATAGTGGAGAAAACATTCTCTCATTCGTTTTTATATCTAAATTTCACAGAATTTGAGATTCAAGGATCTCTGTCTAGGTACAGTATGGGCACATAATATTTTAAATATGTTAGTTTGAGGATGAGAGCTTTAATTTAACCCAAATATGTCTAGTCGATTTAACTGACAACACAAATACCTCCATTGTAAGAGTTATATTGTATTTTAAATGGTAATTTGATTGATTTATTTGTATTTAGTTGATACTGCAAGTTTAACATGGATTTTGATTTCAACAGCACTAATTTGGATTATGATTCCTGGCATTGGTTTGTTCTATTCTGGTATGACAAAACGCAAACATGCTCTGTCACTCTTATGGTTAAGTCTAATGGCTGTGGGTGTTACTTCATTTCAAGTACGTATATTGATTTATTTTTTTAAGGTGTAGTTTTTCAAATTATGTATAATAATAAAAAGAAGAACACTTCAAATAATAGAACATCGTAAAAGTGTAAGCTTATGGCATTGATCTTGTCTTTATATGTTTTTAGTGGTTTTTAATTGGTTACTCATTAAGTTTCAGTATGTCTGGATCACGTTTTATTGGTAATTTGGATCATATTGCAACAATTAATGTTCTTGATGGGCCAGCACTTGGTACAGCAACAATACCTGATATTGCATTTTATATTTTTGAACTAATGTTTGCTGCAACAGCAACAACAAGTATATACTAAATTCAATCTAAATATATTTCAGTTTCTTTTCTGTCTTTTTAGTTGTTATAGGAGCAGTTTCTGAACGTGGTCGCATATGGCCAACGATTGTATTTGTTTTTGTGTGGTGCACACTGGTCTATAATTTTGTATCATATTGGACATGGTCACCTAATGGTTGGGCTTATGTACTTGGTGCATTAGATTATGCTGGTGGTGTTCCTGTTCATATGGCTGCAGGCACATCAAGTCTTGTTTATAGTTTGATGCTTGGCAAACGCCAACCGGTTACTCATATTGAACAAAATCGACCACATAATATGAATAATATATTTATTGGTACTGCTTTATCATGGTTTGGTTGGTTTGGTTTTAATGGTGGTAGTGGATTAGTTATTAGTACTCGTGCTGTATTAGCTTGTGTAGTAACTAATTTAGCAGCTAGTGCAGGAGGTCTTACTTGGTGTATGCTAGATTATTTGCTTTTGAAACCAAAATATAAATTTACTTTATTTGGTTTTTGCATGGGTTCCATGGCTGGCCTTGTTTGTATCACACCTGGCTCTGGTTTTGTTAGTGTACCAGTATCACTTATTTTCGGCATTGGTGGTAGTGCTTGTGTATATTTTGGTCGACAAATAAAAATTCTTTTAAAAATTGATGATGCATTTGATATATTTGCACAACATGGAATAGGAGGTTTTGTTGGATGTTTATTAACAGGTATATTTGCTCAAAAATATATTCCAGCACTTGATCAAGTCAATATTTCTGGTGGATGGTTAGATGGTCATTATATACAAATAGTTTATCAATTAGCACTTGCATGTAAGAAATAGTTTAATTTTTCTTTTTTTCTTTTAATCTAACTTTTTATCAACAAAAAAAAATATTTTAGCTGCTGGTTTTATTTGGAGTTTCATAATAACATTAATTATTTTATTAGTTATGAATAAAATTCCTGGTTTAGCATTATGTACAAGTGTAGATGGACAAATGCAAGGAATTGATTTTGATCAATTTAATGAATATACACATGATTACATTGAACTTCAAAAAGATCTTTATGAAATGATGCCAAAAGTATCATCGACAAATAATCTTGTTACAGTCACAACAGTTGATAATCAAAATATTATACATAAACAAAATGATATTAAAATGGTTAAAATTAAATCAATATCAATGACAAATAATGCATGGTGAATGGATGAAATTTTGTTTTATTAGCGAAAAAAAAAAGAGGGACGATATCACTAGATAAAGACGATTTGTTTATCTTAAAAAGAAAACTTATTAAAAATAAAATTGTACAAAATATTTTTTTTCTGATATTATACTCATACTAAATCAAAATCTTCTCTTCGTTGTAGCCATTATATCAAATAAATATGCAAAAAAAAAATATGAATTTGTAATAATTCATTTTTCTCAACTATAAGTGTATTAAAAATAATTTATTTGATTTCAAAGAATATTTTTTGATATGAGGATTAAAACAATCTGGATGAATTATTATACAATCCATTCAAAAGTTCATGCTAATTGTCGAAATATGTTGAATAATTAATTTTCACAGTACTATGAAGTAAATTACTTAATTGATTATAAATGTATTTTATTTCCAATTGAAATTTTTTTAAATATTTTTAATAAAATCTTTTCGCCTGTTTATCAATGTTTTTTTTGAGAATGACAACGTGATCTATATAACATTGAAAAAACTTTAATCAAATATTTCTGAATTTGACAATGTTATTTTTATAATTATATCAGAAAATAAAGAAGACTATACAGAATTTGACATGTCACCTTCAGATATTGAAATAGATAAAAATTAATGACATGTGCCCAACCATTCTATGTATAAGAACACATAAAAAAAACATTTTGATATACATATTTCATTAGATTACATCATTTGACAAAATTAAAAGAGTTATTAATCAATATGAATGCACTTCAAAATGTTTTTACTATCAAAAATTTTGCTTATGATTTTCATTTAGGACAAAACATGTCAAGATCACACAAACTTTTATATATTATACTAGTAACATTCCACTAATTCTATAATGCTGATAAAATGAAGGAAATTTTCAATGACTCTTAATAAGCCTTATTATTATTCATAGAAATATTATTTTTCTATTTAATAATAAATTCTTTCAAGTTAAATACTTTTTAGTTATGATTGAATCTCTGTTAAGTATTAGCGTCATCTTAAGTGCATTCTATGATGGGCATATCCCTCAACCTATAAAATATTGCTTCCTTTTCTATATTCTTTCTATAGGTTACGATTAACCAATACATTTATTTTGTGCCTACGCAAGCACATAACACAATATTTTTTTTATTGTACAGTGTGCGAAGCGTGGAAAAAAAGAACGAAATTTGAATGAATGTAAATTTTTTTTTTCAATGTGGGCACTTAATAAGTATACATAACCTTGAATTATTTCTTTTTTGTTTGTTAAAAAACAATATTATCTGTGATTTATCATGTTTATATATGAATAATACACTTCGCATGTTTTTTTTTTGATTTTTTAGAATAAAATTTTTTTTGATTCTCTTTGTAATTATTTTTATCAATGCCAGAATTTTGCAATAATTGTTTTTGTTGTGGCTACTATTTAGTACCACGATATAAACGATTAGTTAATAATGTTTTTCCAGCAAATCCACAAGTAAATATATTTAAAAGATAAAAATAAAAGATAATTTTTTTGTTTATTTATTCTCATTTATTTAGCATGGACTTGATAAAAATAATCTTGAAAAATTACGTTTTTATGCAGTTGTTAAACCAGAAAAACTTGATAAATCATTTCGTTATATGTCAGAAAAAGTAGCACGTTATCTACGTCAGCGAAATAAGCCGTAAGGTCTTTGATTTAATATGAAAAAAAATAATTTTAAATTAATTTAGATACGTCATTCTTGGTATTAAAGCTATGAATGATACAATGAAAACATGTTATCAACAGTTAAATACATTTGTTGATCATTATCTTGATGCACTTCGTCTTGTACTTGAAGAAAAAAATGATTTAGAATTAACTGAACATGCTGTTTCTTCGGTATGATATTTTTAGAATTAAAAAAATATAATATGAAATAGAGACAGATGAAATATTATACATTTATTCTATGTTGAGTCAATGTATGGTCATACTAGCGTAACGTGAAGTAAATTCATAATCTCAGCTGTCATTGACTTGATCAGAAAAATCATACATTTTTTTTGTTTATGAAAAATTCTTCATGCGTAGATACATTATTTGTTTTATGTCGAAAATGAGTCTTTCTTTCGCTAGATAATTCTGATGTTTATTGTAAAACAGTTTTATCAAATAGAATTTGATTCTAGCATATTTTTTCCTACTGTTTTTATCTTATGATATGATTAGAAGATAATTTCAATAGATACTAGAAAATGTGCAAAGAATAAAATGTTTAGCATTAAAATATTCTTATCGGACAAATTTTTATATAAGTACACTATTACCAAAGTTTTTCTGAATGATTATCAAAAAGTTATCATTCTGAATTTTTTTCCATTAATTTATATTTTATAAAAAAAAAATCCGAAGTTTGCGAAGAGAAATACGTATTAGTTCACTCAATTACGGATTATCTGATGTATTTTTATAAGTATATTATAATGTAAACAAGATTATATACTATTAAGAAATAGTCAAAAAAAAATGTGTTACTCAAAAATGGTTCCTTTACAGTTGCATTCATCATAAGAATATCTTATAGAATAACCGGATAAAACATGTTGTATAGACGGTAATATAACGAATCTGTTGTATCATCAATTCGATTGTATGCTAAAAATAGATAGTTTTTCAAAGAGTTTGTAGTTAAATTTAATTAACGTATGGGAATATGACTCAGCAGGTGACAAAAGTATCGCATAAAAAACAAAAATCTACGTCAAATTTATTATAAACATGTAATTTTTGAAAAATGTGAAATGAATTTCTTACTCTTTGACATTCATTTGTCATTTGTTTTCAGAATATTGCTTTTGTAGATTTTATGTAGCTATTCAAGAAGATGTACAATGTACTTAAAACGTCAAAAGTTGTCTTATTCTAAAATCATTTAATACGAATAGAGAAGGAATATTAAATCATAAATGTTAATAAATAAAAGACTATTTTTAAATTTTGAAGAGATAAAAGTTAGGCTATGTGAAAAGAATAAAATCTACAATGATGAATGAATAGAATTCGGATAAAAGATGAAAATATTTTGAAAATACATTGCTTATGAGACATTTCTTTTTAATATAGATTTTTGTCTGAAATTTGGTCATAAATGCTAGAGTGCCATACTATTCGAACAATTTTATTCATATACTCTCTTTTTTGAAGTTTAAAAAATTAAAAGTTATTACTTTAAATAGCTTTCAGAATTCTTCTTTTATTTGATTACAATGAATGTTATTCATTCTAATGAAGAGAATCTTTAAAAAAAAATTACCTAGACAAATTATGTTAAATGCGATTTAGTTTATTTTAATACATAAAATTTACTACTAACAGTCTAGAAATAAATTTCTCTATATAATTTTCAAAGAAAACTTTTAAAACATTAAAAAATAAAAAATCGTTTGTTTTTTATTTATTTTAGTTTGAATCTTTTTGTGAGATTCGTGAAGAAGCACCAAATTATCAAAGAAATTATGAATTTTTCGTTGATCGTTTCACGGAACTCTGCCATAATAATAGTGGTACTAATACAACAAAGTAAGAATAAAATTTAAATATTTATTAATATGAATAATTCTCCATACCTAAAACTAATATTATCACATAGATAGATATTTAGAATGATGAAAAATACTCATTATATTATAAGTAAAATCATAGATTATTCAATAATCTTGTTTATAATAGAATCCATTCCTTTTATCATTCCTTATACTCAGTTTTAAAAGATTATTTAACTATTTTGAATAAATCAAATAAAAACTTGATTTTGTTTTTCTAGATTTCGATGTCTTGGTCTTCGTGGTCATCATGCTCTTATTCGAAAAACTACTAATGATGAATTACAAAATGATGTTTGGAAACATATGGATAAAATAGTTCCATCAATTGTATTTAATATGGAACTACCAGAACAAAATCGACAGACTATGCCGTATTAATTTATTCAATTAGAAAAAAAATTTTTATTTATAATTATTGTTTTTTTTTTATATTGAAGTAGAACAACAACATCATCACAAGAGAATATTGGTGGAACTACAACACCTGAACAAATTGAATTAATTGAACGTGGAACAGTCATTGCCAATGATAATCCAGATGTTGTAGCAGAAACTGTTTTACGAGATTTATTTTGTCGTGCTCATTTAAATAATATAACTGCTTGTGTTCAACCAATTCTTACGTATGCAAAAAAAAAAATTTGTTGTTTATAATTTTTAATTTAATTGATTTATTTTTTTCAGACATTTAGATAATCATGATAAATGGATTCCCGTTGATTTTCCTAAATATATATTTTCTGAAATAATGAATTCAATAAAAGTATGATTTTTTTTTAATTAATTTTTATTTTTTATAAATAAATTTTTATTTTTATTTAGCATCATAATAGTTATTTAGTTATTGAATTACTTCTTGGTCATCTTGATAAACATTTTGATCAAACAGAAACTGCTAATATAAAAACATCAATTATGAATGTTATTCAAGATTGTATGGTATTTGCTGCTGCAAACACTGGAGCTGGTAAATAATTATAAATAATGTTTATTTCTTTTTTTCTTAATAAAAATCTTTGATTTTGTTTGGTAATTAGGATCAACAATGTTTACAGGCATATCACGTTTATTAAAATTTTTAAAAAAATCATTTCAAATTCAAAGTTCACGTAATAAATCTTCATTAAATAATCAAGATGAACATCAGTTTCAAACTGCTGTAATTAATGGAATAGGTAAAAATATAACAAATATAAAAAGAAATAAAAATTATTTTATTTAATTAAATAGGAGATTTTGCTGAAAAATTACCAGATTTTCAAATGATGGAAATAATGCAATTTATTATAACATCATTACCAACACTTAGTCAAAGTCATGAAGAAACAACAAAAGATATAAGGTTTGTTATTTAAAATATTTTTTTGTTTTATAATTTATTCTTTTCTTTTTTTAGAGATGCTAATTTAAAACTTCAATTACTTCTTCTTAAAACTGTACAAAAAGTATGTTTATTTGAACTTATTATTATTATTTTGTTGTTCTAGTTATTTATATTGATAGTTTAGAATTATTAGATCACCAAAAAAGGTTATTTTTAATGATTAATTTTGTTAGATTGACAAATATGTTTTTGCTCATTGCTCAGAGTTTATTGAGAGAGAGATCGCTTTTTTTACATGATAAGAAATATTTTTATTAATTATTTTTTAATCAATATTTATTTAGGTTGCAGCTACTTATCAAACAGTTCATCGTCGTGAAACATCAACACAAACAACATTTCCTCATCAACTATTTGATCCATTACTTAAAATGATGAGTGCACCTGAACCAGAAGTTCGTTTAATTGTATTAGAAATTCTTCAATCATTAGTTGATCGACGACAATATGCAGATAAATTACGCAAAATAAAGTAATTATCTTATAATAGATGGTACTAGAGGAGGTACCCACTGCAAAGAAAATATGGTTAAAGTTTTGCATCTTCCACTCGACTTTTTCTGCTATACATAACACGTCTTTTACAGAACTGTTCCCCGCTGTGGCTGAGCCATCTACAACAGAAATTTTTCCGTCACCCCTGAAACTTCTATGACAGGACTTTTATCGGTATGCGTCAAGCATCTTTAACAGGATTGTTCCTGCTATGCGTTGAGTATTCGCCAAAGAATTCTTCTCGCCGTGCGTGATACCTCTTTCATAGGACTTTTTTCATTGTATCTGGAATCTCTGCTACAGAGCTTTTCCCAACGTGCGTGGGGTATATTTCACAGAGCTTTTCCCGCCCTGCATCAGGGAACTTCAACTGGACTCTTCTCATCGAGCTCAAACTAACATCCTCACTCGCATCCACTTTGGATACAATCACTCTCAAAATTGCATTGAACTGCGTCATTTGATTAGAAAGTGAATAAAATCACAGTCTCCTACGACTTGGATGAAGTTTTACGCACGCCTTCCTTTCTTTAGCACACTCATGGAACTGATGCGGATAGTTCCATGACGCAATCTCTCACGATGACTGAATACATAGCGAGCAGACTCATCAGAATCTCGATCTGTATTGATCGCGATAAAATTTCATCCAGCGCCTTCCACGCACTCCGCTTGGTGGTTCCAACCTCAAGTTGACTTTCCTCAGAAGCTAAGGAAGTAGTGTGGAAACTTTTACGACGCTAGCTATCACACGGACTGAATGCATAGCGAACAAACAAACGTTCTTCTTTATATATATAGATACGTCATCGTTGTGAATCAAGAAAACAACGAATACGCTGTTTCTGTGAGTTATAGAAAACTAATGGATACACTATAGTTGTGAATCAAGGAAACACTTGTATACATTTTTTTCTCTTATAACCTATTAGAAACCTTCGATTTTCACATTTAGACCAAAGAACCATCGATACGAAATGATTGATCTTAGAATCATAACAAATTCACTAAATTTCTGAAAAGTTCATGCAAATTTCATTGCCATATGACTTGGGTGAAATCTCACCCAAACACCCCCATCTTACTTCTATTAATAGTAACAGCAGTCTGTAAACCTATCGCTGGACTAAGGAAAGCACCGTGGAAACTTTGGTAGCGTTGGTTAAGACATTACTATCTGGGTGAGATTCCACCCATACCCCAGCTCACACCCTCGTTGGGTGACCCCGCTATGACCTTCCTTCGGGTCTGGGGATGCACCATGAAAAGTTTGATGACGCTAGCTCGTACAGGGGCCGAATGCATGAAGAACAAACAAACAAACAAACAAACAGACAAACTTTCTTCTTTATATATATAGATTTATTAGCAAAAATTGAGATAAAAAAGTCTAGAACATTTTCAAGTAAATGTTTTTATTGATAACAGAAAAATGAATTCCTATTGCTCGAAGTAATAAGTCTAGGAATCAAAGTATTCAATGCTCACTAAGAACAACATTTTATAATGAGAGCATTTTAGAGTCTTCTTTGTTTGTTTTATACAGTTAAAGAATTGAAAGGATATCTCTTTGTCGTAAACCATCATGTACCATTCGGAAACACATATTCACTTATCTGAAAGAACAATTTTATATACAACAGTAGAATAGGAACAAATGTAGTCAGTACTATGGAATTCATTTAGTCTAATTACAAGAATACTATTTAGAAGCAGATTCTACAAACTGAATATCGTCTTTACAGCTAATGTTAGTAATAATTCGAGATGTTGTGCAGATTTCTTATACTCAATTGCAGAAGAATTCTATAGGTATTATGAGATTATACATGTTATTATTTGATCATCCTACAAATTAACAGATCAGTAATTTATTCATTGCAGTTCTAGTTACAAGAATAATTAAACCAAGAATTCTCACTTTTGATATACCCCCTAGTATTAATAGCTTGCAGTCTCTTTACGATAATAATTGAACCGAACAAAGGTGGAAAACATGATTGGTACATAACTAAAAAGAATATCTTATTATCTATGAATTTTGTAAGGTGCACGTAATGCAAAATTCGAGCGGTTTTTTCTTTTTTTTTTCTGCACGGTTGAGTACAACTCAATGAGCTGAGTCTTAATATAATTTATAGTCACAAAAAATTACTTTTTCCTGTCGAAAACTCGAAAAACTCATAATATCGAAAAAGTAAGTGTTTCAAAAACCATCGACATTTACTATATCAAAATTTGCTAAAACTTAATAATTTTAAATATAAATATGAGATTTATTTGCTTTCTGTTAGATTCGCCATATCAATCTGATAAAATTTAATTATCCTTTTCTTCTACTTTCCTTTCTTTTTTGTGAGATATAGAATGTTTTCACAACACCTCTAATTGACTGCTGTTATTAGAGACAAAAATTTTTAATTCAATATTGATTCATTACTTTTTCTATGTGATAAAGACAGTTCAGTTACAGATAACTGTGAGCTTTTCAAGATCTTCCTGAAGAATGTCATAGTCACTTATATATATTTTTTCACTGTCTTTATCATATAAAAAAAGTAATGGGCCAATGTTGAATTAAAAATTTTTGCCTCTAATAACAGTAGTCAATTAGAGGTGATATGAAAACATTTTTTGTATCTCACAAAGAGAGAGGAAGGTAAAAGAAAAGGATATTTAAATTTTAACAGATTAATATGGCGAATCTCACAGAAAGCAAATAAATATCCTATTTACATTTAAAAATGACTAAGTTTTAGTAAATTTTGATAAAGTAAATGTAGATGGTTTTTTCAAACACTTACTTTTTCGATATTATGAGTTTTTCGAGTTTTTGACAGGAAAAAATAATTTTTTATGAATATAATCTATATATTCAGATTCAGCTCATTGAGTTGTACTCAACTATATAGAAACATAAAAATCGCTTAAATTTTGCATTGGATGCATCCCATTTATATTTCTACATTCTTAGTGTAGTCTATTGTTTAAACTATACTTATTCTTGTTAAATATTATCGTTTAATATATACTAATGAATTTATAATCAAATTTAGACTACCCAAAGATATTTCTCAACTTGAATTACCAACAGAAACAAAATCAAATCGTCTATTTGATATAGCTTTTATGAAAAAAGTATATTTATTAAACAATTATTTAAAAAAAAGTATATTTATTTATTTTTATTTTTTCGTTTAGTTTGGTCGTCAATTTCTTTCTCAACTTTATCAATCTATATTAATGGATAATAATACAAAAGATATATTTCATGCTGTTTATTGTCTTATGAATCTTGTTACACTTGAAGCTGGAGATAAAGATGTTCTCGTTGATGTAATTCATTTTTGTTTTGAAATTCAAGTAAATTAAATATGATTTATTTCGTCATTTTTCATCGACTTTACTTTTTCTTTCTTTAAACTTAGTCAACAATAACAAAAATGCTTGATTCAAATGGAAATATACATCAAACATCTCAAAGAAAATTATCTCGTATAAATCATCATAGTATACATGCATTAATAGCAGCTTATTTTAATTTAATGTCAAAATTAAATGGAATTACACCATTTTCTCATCATGTAGATGAAGTAAGAAAAAAAAAAAGAATTTATTAATATGAAGAATCTTTATATGGAGTACTCTATTTTAACGAAAGGTTTTCATGAATTAATAAGAAGAAGTTCTATCAGCATATATATATATAGGTTTTGTTTGTTTTTTATTTAAAAACTCCTCCACAAAACACGAACATATATTAATAATTCATTCAAGTATAAAGAGAATTGAGAATGTCATATAAGGGTATAGGCATTTCTAAGAATACATATAACAACACGAACAATATTATTAAAATATTTATGAAAGTCTCAAACGTTTCCTTGTGAAAATAAATTAGAAAAAGACTTCTAAATGCAAAGAATTTCAAGGTAGACAAATCTATTGCTAAATCAATTTGTTTTCTTTTCCGCAAAAAAAAGAAGGCTATTTGTTTTATAATTCATGAAGGTAATACTATCGTGTTTTTTGATATTTTGTTAAAAGCTTTTTTTTAACTCCAAATCAAATTTCCTGTTATTCCTAATGTGCACACTTGCACACTATTTTAGTATTTAATAATAAAAATTAACATATAAAAAAAAATCAAAACAAATATCGTTCCTATTTTATTTTTGTTTTTTAGATTGTTCGTAATCGTGAACTTCGTGCTCCATATTTACTACCAGCAAATGCATTTAAACCAAATATTGATGAAACAATTTCATATCGTATTCCAAAAGAATGTTTATTTTCACAAGAAATTGTTGTTAATGCACTAGATGCATCCGGTCATGATACATCAAGATTTGATCGTGAATTTCGTCCTGAACCAGGTATGTTTTTTTCTTGTTTTTTTAAAGATTTATTTTACATATTAAAATTATTCGTATTATTTAATGTAACAACACGTGATTTTCTTCGTAAAATATTTGGTAACATTCGAAATGTTTTACATTGTATAATAGCCCATACATGATGTCGATATTTTTCATTAGTTAACATATAACAAAATGGTTTAAATATATGACATAAAAAAAACATATCTTTTAATTGATATAATAATTGATTATGAGATAATTCATATAACCAATAAGGTATATGAACAAATAAATAAATAAATAATATAAGACATGTTGAACGAACAAGTGTATGACTATTTTCAGTAACAGTTAAATAAGTCATATAATCAATAGGTTGAAATGAACGTTGAACTGGTGGAGTAGCATTTGGAGCTGTTTGTTCGATTGTAATGGATGCAGAATAATACATTGAACGACGACGATTCATATCATGACTAGGTGGCTAAAAAATAGAATATAATTTCATATAAGATAAATGAAAAATAGAATATAATTTCATATAAGATAAATGAAAAAAAGAAATTTTCTTTACTGGTTGATCAAATAATAAAGCATCATTTTTTGTTGAAACTGCAGCTTCAGTAAGACTTTTTAATGCATTTTTTTTATAAAGTTTAATTGCCCATCTCATTTTAATAAGTAAAATAAAATTTATAAATATAAGAAAATATGTTATTAAACAACAAAAAATATTTAATGTTTTTTGTGTTGTTATATTAATATAAGTAAATGTTTGTTTACATGTTGGTGGTCGAGTATTATGTTCATATTCATCAACATCAATATATGTTAATGTTGACATTAAAGATGAAATTAATATTGGTATCATAAATATAAATAATATTAACCATAATTTTGTTGTTAATAAACGTTTTTTCCAAAAAAAAATTAA